>CAUYSK010028873.1:0-84584 GCA_963575035.1 Avahi laniger | reverse complement strand
ATAGAAAAAATTAGCCAGGCATGGTGGCGCATGCCTGTAGTCCCAGCTACTCGGGAGGCTGAGGCAGTAGGATCGCTTGAGCCCAGGAGTCTGAGGTTGCTGTGAGCTAGGCTGACGCCACGGCACTCACTCTAGCCAGGGCAACAAAGTGAGCCTCTGTCTCAAAAAAAAAAAAAAAAAAACAGTTGATTTTCAGAATGTTCCTAGAAAATAACTATATTTTTTTCCTTTGTGGACCTGCTTTGTTTGGCTGCTGGGATAGATAAGCATGGGCTTTAAAATGTGTTCCTCCCAGTTTTCTTGCCTTTCCCATTTTTTCTTCCCGTCCTCCCCTGCTCCCTCCCTCTCTTCCTCTCTCCTTCCTTTCCTTTTCTCTGCCAGGCCATTTTTCGAATTTACATCAAAGATACCTCAAGTGTTGGTATCTGATAATATCTGTCACTCCTCTTATCTGAGGAGTGACCTTTTATTTTTAAGATGACTACAGACCTATTTTTAGATATGTTTTCAGTACAGTTTTGAACAGCAACTTTTTAATGAAACATCTTCCAGTGTTAGGAAGGTGAGAAGTGTCCATAGGCAAGTCTGCTGTTCTATGTTACCATCCTTCGTCTCTCAAAGTCCCTTAGGAGCTCTTTCCTTTCTCCTCTAGTTTTGGGTGTGCATGTTTGGAGTTTGTAGTGGACGATTTGTAAAGCTGGACCATTCTGCCTTGCTATGGGTGTCCATGAAAGCCTCATTCTTTTCCTTACCCCTTTGCTTTTGCATTCCTCCTCCCCACTTCTCCTGGGGCTATTGACTGGCACAATAATCTCAGGAGAGTGACTTCCCCCATAGAAAGACTAAAGCATCCATTCCCTCATAGAAAGACAACTAAAGTATCCCCTAGCGTCCTGGGAATTTCTGGTTGGGTTTGGTGCCTTGCACCCTCTTATTAAGAAATCAGGTCCCAAGGTGAGAGTAACAGGCCAATTGGCTAAGAAAGAAAGCTGTTTGTTTTTCTTTTGAACTATGAAAAGACCCTGTTTGTGAATACATTTAGAAAGAAGAGAGGAAGGATGTCTGCAGAACTTTGTTCTGGTTTTTTGCTACAAAATGTGAATAGTTCAAAGAGTGAAAACCTTCTGTGATGATTGAAGTCTCTCAGGAATAAGCTGGATCTCCAATGTTTTGGGGATGCTCTGAGTCTCAAAAATTGATAATCAGAAAAGTATTTTTTGTTTGTTCAATGTAATCCTGTTCAGATTTTAATTAAATTCCAAATTTCGTTCACATACTCTTGGGAAAACTTAAGTTGCGCTGTAATTTGCATAAGGAACTTGCTCAGGACTTCTTTGTACCCTGGGGAGCTTGATTCTTTGGGAATGAAGCTTTTCATTCTTCGTACACTGGCCTTGGCATCCTATGGAATCTGACTCCACCTAGCAGCTAGTCAGCCCATTGGTGAGCAGCACAGTATACTCTTCTTAATCCTTATTACTGTATATGAAAACTTGGCTTCCTTACTGAACAGTGGGGAGTGCATTTAAAACATGAGAGCTTAAGTAGTATCAAGATGCTATTTTACCCTTTCTTGCCGTCTTGGGGCAAGAAAGCTTTGCATGTGGTCCCCTAACCAGAGGACATGTTTCTAGTATTTCTGGGGAGTGTTAGCTGTATAATACAGCAGCTATCCAATCCCTTGTCCTTCTCTGCAAGGACTTCCTTGCTGCTTGGTGCAGTTTTTTCCTCGAGTCCACCACTATTAGACTTTGACCTCCATAAATCAGCATTTTATTTTAAGTTTTTTATAGAGACAAGGTCTTGTTCTGTTGCCTAGGCTGGAGTGCAGTGGTGTGACCATAGTTCACCAAAACTTTGAATTCCTGGGCTCAAGGGATCCTTCTGCCTCAGCCTCCCAAAGTGCTGGGATTATAGGCCTGAGCCACTGTGCTCGGCCAAATCAGAATTTTAAAAATGATTTCATAAGGCATGAGATAAATTAACAACAGATGATACCTTTGTGTCATGCCTCATAGAATTGCTTTTAGAGCAAGCCAGAGTCCAGTAGGTGGTTTACCTCTGGACCTCACAGATGAAGGAAGGAACCTCACAGATGAAGCCCTAAATGAATAATACATCCTGGCTTTTTTGGGAGGGAAGGAAGACCTTTAGGTTACCACTTGAATAAGATGATTCTTATTATAAAATCTTCATGACCATTTTCTTTTTATGAGGAAACCATGTTTCTATACTTACGGAGATAGTCAGTCTTAATAGAAGTGACCTCCCTCCAAATCCCAGCAGAAGACCTGCATTGCCATGGTTCTACTTTGTTTATAGGTGGTTCATTGAATTCACCAGTTCTCATATTCTGTTTAAATAGGTATAGCATTCTCAAGAGCAGAGGCATAAAGAAGCTGGCTTCTACGTATTGGGCTTCCAAGCCGAGAGTTTTGTCCTTCCACCTTCCACCTTCCATTGCTGTGTAACAAATTACCTCCAAATTTAGTATCTTAAGATAACAAACAGGCCAATCATGGTGGCTCATGCCTGTAATCCTGACACTCTGGGAGGCTGAGGCAGGAGGATCCCTCGAGGTCAGCAGTTCAAGACCAGCCTGAGCAAGAGCGAGACCCTGTCTCTACTAAAAAATTAGAAAGAAATTAGCTGGACAACTAAAAAAAAATACATATATATATATATATATATATATATATATATATATATATATATAAATTAGCCGGGCATGGTGGCGCATGCCTGTAGTGCCAGCTACTCAGGAGGCTGAGGCAGGAGGATTGCTTGAACCCAGGAGTTTGAGGTTGCTGTGAGCTAGGCTAATGCCACAGCACTCTAACCCGGGCAATAGAGCGAGACTGTTTCCAAAAAAAAAAAAAAAGCTGACAAACATTATTTGTCCATTTCTGTGGGTTAAGAATGTGGGAGTGAGCAGCTTAGCATAAGGGTTCTGGCATGGGGTCTCATGGAGTTGTAGTCAAGATGTGGGCAGGGGCCCACATCTTGTAGTCATCTGGAGCTGGAGAATCTGCTTCCAAGCTCCCTCTTTGTGGCTATTGGCAGGATGCCTCAGTTTCTCCCCACAGGTGTTTCCTCCATAGGGCAACTTGAGTGTCCCCACACCATGCAGGCTGGCTTCTCCTTGGGCAGTGTATCCCAGAGAGGCAGGCAGGGCAAGGACAAAGCTGCAGTGCCTTTTATGACCTAGTCTTCGAAAGCACACGCCATTACTTCTTACTCTCTTCTTTGGAGGCAAGCCACTAAGCCGAGCCTGCACTCAAGGAGAGATGAATTACACGTCACTACTGAATGGAGCAGTATCCAAGAATTTGTGGATATAGCTTAAGACCACGACATCCCAAAAAGGATGAAACCACGTCAACAGGGAGGTAGGTTTAATCTAGATAAGCTAAGAGATATTGCTACCAAAACCAATTCTCTAAGGTGTGCATCACCAAACTGGGATAGAAGGCAGTCTCTTCCCCAGAGCTACCTGCTAGTTTTGAGAGGGGTGGTGAGAAATGGCAATTCCCAGGAGAAGCATATCCTCCATACATCTGCCTATCAGCAGCTCAGGGATGCTAATTTGCAAGTCCTAGACTTGGTGTCTCTAAGACTCATTTGCCACTTTTATTTTCCTTTAGTCAGGAATTGACAAAGGAATTGGGACCTTCCAGCTGAGCCACTAACGCTGTTTTATTTAGAGTCGGAATTGTCAAGCAAACAGCAAATGTGAATTAGATGTTAGGTTATTGAGCTGAAGAAAAAAAAGCAGTTCATATTTGGGGTGAAATAGAGGATGGCATCAGAAAGCCAGTTTCCACCAGTCTCTCCAGCTGCACCAGCTTAAACAGACTTGGGTCAGATCTCACCCAAGCAGCAACTTCTCAGTAAAACAGGGAACGTAAGTGTCTGTGCTTGATTGCGCCTTTAAATCCAGGGTGCAAGTTAACTCTGCATCCCATCTTGTTCTGAGCTTCTTAATGCAAGACAGAACTGGTCCTGCCTTCACCCTCAAGAAAAACTAGAGGGTCAATTCAGTACATTCTTAGTGAATGTCACTGTATTCATAGTGAATGTGTTTCTGGTACCCATTCTCAACCAAGGCTTTATTGGTTTCAGACACCTTAAAGATGCAGATTCTTGTTTGGATTTAAGCTTTGCCCCTTCCTGGCATTTTCTTATCTGTAGCTCTGCTTGCTTTAGAGTATACTTGAATAAGAAGCATTGCTGCTGAGGCAGCTGTACGAAAAAGGTACTTCTTCCAGAAGTAAGGAACTCATCTTTGGAGCACCTTCAAATGAATTTTGTTTTTCCTTATTTTGAAGTGGATTCAAAATAAATGGTCTTTTTTTTTTTTTTTTTTTTTTGGTGTTTGGGTTTCCAGCTCTTTGGGACTCCCAGACCTTACCTTCCTAGTTCAAACGCCGTTAGTTAAAGCCTCTCATTTCCATTACAGTGCAGCCTGCTAGATAAATGGGTTTCACGCCCAGAGGCCATCATTTGGCTAGCTTACGGAGAGGGCCTGCTTTGAATCAAGGCGACTGCTGAAGGGGCTCAGTATGTTGGCAGCAGTATCCCAGAGAGTGAATCTATTTCTGTTCTCCCCATCTTGGATACCAGCTGCTTGAAGCCAGGGCCCTTCACTCTGCATTCCGCTTTAGAGAGGAAGCCCCACTGTCCTTTTCTGGTTCAGAGCTGTCCCTTCTTGACATATGAATATATGCACACGTGCAGCTACTTACTACCCTGCGAAACGCAATCACTTGCCTGCCTGTGACCTCTGGAAAGGCACGTTTGTTTTAAAGAAACACTGTTTCTTTGGGAGGGCAGTTCTGCTGGACTTTGGTGGGGCCTTAGTTACCGCCCCCCCAGTTCTTTACCTCTCAGCTTTCAATGAAAAATGAATCAGATCTTGATGCAGTCAGGTCACAGTTCTTTACAATGCTCATACCCAGGGCATTTCCTGTTCCTAGTAATGACTTTGCAGTTTCGTGGTGGAGTTTTTTGAGACTAGCTCACATAAATTTCTAACTGAATACTGTAAGGATGATGGATAGATACTTGCTTTTTCAATTAATCATTCATATATCACCTTTCCCACCCTCTGGAATTTAAATTTCTTTCTCTAGGCTGGTCCTGGAAGTTAAAATCTTTGGCAAAGCTTAGATTTAGAAGGCTTCTGAGTCCCTGTACAGATAGTCTGTGGTTTCTCCTTGTTTATTGACCTCTGCCTGCAGCCTGGCAGACCATACTGTATGTCACGGATGCCCAGTGGAAAACAGAACTGAGGTGAAACACATTCCCTGGGTATTTAAACTGTCATTCTGCCACCTTTCTAACGGTGAGAGGCAGGTGGAGAGATGCTGCAATGCTTGATAATCATTTGGCCACACGGAAAATTCCTAAGGGAACTCTTGCTGGTGCTTTAAACCAAAACTCCTGGACACTTAGAGAATTCCATGAATCTAGCACAGAATAACCATTCTTGCCCAAATGTACGCCCTTTCTCTCAATTTAAAAAGAAAAATTCAAGCCCAGGCCAAGGGTAATTTTTACTGGAAACCAGGGGAGTGGGGGAGGGAGGGACGTAAGCAAGTGGTGGGTAAGCAAGCCATCCTGCTCCTACCTGGTGTCTGTATCCAGATCACCCAGCACCGCGCCAGTGCCTTTCCTTCACCTGCAGATGGAGCCCATCCTTGTCCACCTGGGTGAGGAGACCCTCTGCCACCCCAGGAGTAAACCTTAAAGAAGGGGTCTTGAAGAGCCCAAAGGACACTCACATGCGAAGGTGTCCATTTTAAGCATCTTAAAAGATTTTATTTAATAAAAATAGCCCTTCCCTGTCTTAGTGCCACCAATGGCCCAGTTCCATCCATTCTGAATGGAAAAGCGGAGACTGCCAGCACTTTCCTCGGTCTTCCCTCTGTCCCCCCATGTGTCGTCCCTTCACCCACCCTCCCGTCCATCCCACTGCTGCGGATGGATAGCAGAGGGCACCGTGCAGTCCTTGAGGCAGTCCTGTGTGATCCCATGATCAGTTTGTTTTTTTAACTGTCCTTCCAAACCAGTGGGTGTTTGGAAATTAGGGAAAACATTAAATTCTCATCAATGGTTGCTGTTAAATCAATAAAGATCTTGAGTATCAACTTTGTGTTTTTTAAAAAATTTCAGGTGAAATCCGGCTGAGGGTTATTTCACATTTTGGGAGTCTTGGCTGGTGGGGGAGGTGTGCAAAGGTAGTTGGCTGCTTTAGCAGTATCAGTTCTCAGCACTTGCGGTCGGTCACTCACTTTGTCAATCTAGGCCTAGCTATGCAAGGAGACGGGACCCTTTTCTCAGGAGCAAGACCCTGGTTCTCTGCTCAGGAGCTTGGAGGTGAACATAGCTATGCTGGGCTGAGTGCACAGCGGGATGCCCTTCTCTGGGCACCACCGACTTTTCCTTTCTCTGAGAAGGGGCTGCCCATGGCCCTCAGCGCACTCGTTAGACACCCACCCTGTCCGATGTCTTAAACTGGGTTGTGCTGCAGGGGCATCAGATTCCTTGCTATTACTGATCCAGCAAGTGTTGCTTGTTAGTACTGAGAACAAGAATTTCGTGTTGTCGAGGTTGTGAACAGAAGTCCACAGAATAAAATGACTCGAGGAAGCTTCCCTGTCAGGACTGCAGAGGTTCAGGGCACAGGCTTTGGAGTCAGCCAGCTTCAATTCCAGCTGTGCTGCTTAGTAACCACGTCACCCCCAGCAGGATTCTTAATCTCTGAGCCTCTATTTTCTCTCAAACAGGGTTGTTTTGAGGCTCAGGTGAGATCTTGGAGAGCCCAGTGCCTGAGAGTTCAGTAAACAGTAGTTCCTGTTAAAGGACTCAAGCACAGCCCAGTTGGCACGGACGACCAGAGCCGGTTCAGCTCAGTCTCCTGTTCTGAGAGTGGAGCACGCTTGACCACTGCGGCCAACCACCTAGTCATGGGATCTCTAGAAGGACTAAAGCATCTCTTTAAGGGAGGTTGAGGCCAAAATCACCTTAAAAGCACTTTCATACCTGCTTTACTCTGCCCCAAAAGCAGTTAGGATAGAGGGATAAGAATCTCACTGCTAATAAAAAAGGGAGGCTTTTCAAGATGGAGATAAACCCGGGGTTATGGTGCTGAGGGTCACAGCCACTTTCCACATCTGTGTATCCTGTGTTTCTGCTTCTGTCCTCTCACAATGTCTTTCCTTCTCTTCACGCCTCCCTACTGCCAGGCCCGCCCACTGCCCTAGCCTGGGAGAGCAACGGATCCAATTCTTCCCACTTGTGACTTGGCACTGCTTGAGGAATGGCAGACCTTTGCCTTCAGAGCAAGTTAAAGTAACTGACTATTCTGTTAAAACCCCAGGTTCGAGCAGGGCACAGTTCTCCAAGGCTGTATTTCCTGACTTCCAAAGCCTCCAGCAAGCACACAGGGCCCAGAGCACGGAGCTGGTCTCTAGGCTTGGGTAGGTAGGCATTGCCCCAAACACTTCTGTCCGGGCGGAATGACCCTGCTGCTGGCATAGCAAACATGGAGCTTTCAGCAGGGGTCAGCAAAACAAGTTTCACTGCTTGGTGCCTGCGTCTTTTGTGTGACGTGAGGCAATGCCTTGTGGTCAGGTTTGCTCTGAGCCAATAGAGCCACGAACTGTAAACACTCCCACAAGCCATAGCCACAAATAGCTTGACCTTTCACTTCCCTCACCCCAGCCATGTGAGAACTGTTGGGTACCTACTTGGTAAAGAAGATGCTCTGAAGTCCTGGGGTGGGATTTTCACTCCTAAGAACTTCAGTTCGGTAGCAGGATTGGGTTCCAAGGTTTCGTTGCAAAGGCTAAGGTCTTGATCCAGAGCTAGGTGAGCAAAAATCCCTAGATGGTATTAGGAACAGTGTGTGTCCCCAGGGCTCAAGAGACCAGAGCTGAGCTCTTGGCCCTGCTACTCCCAGCTGTGTGGCCAGGCCAGGAGGCCTCTGGGGTCTCATTTAGAAAAGGGCATCGGAAAAGCTGACCTCATAAGGCTGCCCCAGCTTGTGTGTGTGGAGTCCGATGCAGAATCCTCTTACTCTGAACTGTGGTCGGATCTGAGCAGGTCTGTTTCCAGTCCAGGCAGTGAACAGCTGGATTAGCTTTATTGCTAAAGCAAGGCATTGAGATTTCTCAAGCTCAGGCCTGGCTCTAGCAAATCTAACACTTAACCTGGGCCACAATGACTGGATTGGCTCAATCGACTTAATCAAGGCTGTAGATGAGTTCATCTAAAGTCAACAGGGTCGTACATGACTGGAATCATTTTCCTAAGGCTGGAACACAAGTAGACAGGCTTCTTAGGAAAGGAGGGTGGGGGGTAGATTTACTGTGGACTCATCCCCAATAAAATGGGCCCCTTGCTCCAAACAACAAACAAGTAGTCCCTGCTTTTGCATTCTCATTGAGGCTCAATCCAGAAGATGAAGACTTGTGTTTGAGAGTTTTTGGTGAAGCTTCCTACAAGCAAGCGTGGGTTCCCTTTGCTGCGCTGCTACATGGAACCTGAAATGAAGTCAGTCCTAGAACCCTGAGTAACAAAAGAGCTGATAAAGTTTAGATAAAGGGATATGGCAGGGACTGGGCTTAGCAGGCTTTATAAGCTTTAAAGGGAGATGGGATGAGGCCCGGAAGACAGTCTATGGCTTCAGACTCATGGTTCTTCTGAGCTGACCGACAGACATGTAATATGAATGCTTCAGCATCCACCAGCTTTCATCTTACAAGAGGAGGCTGAGCAGTGAATTACTCACCTGAGGTCACACAGCTTCTCAGTGGCTGAGCTGCGACCATAACCCAAGCTTCCCGCCACCCAGGGTATGGCCTTCACCCCTGCTGGATAGGAAGCTCAGGGGCCTCATTAATAGCACACATTGAGAGACTGAGGTGAATTGTCACCAACTTTAATATCTGCCAGAGCAGACTGACTTGGGGATGTCTGAGGGCTCCAGCTTCTGTAGTCCAAAATGGCCAGTCCTCTTGGATGAGTTCCTGCCTCTCCAAAGGCACCAGCTGGCCTAGGAGAACTAGACAATGGCTTTACTGTTTGTGCAACCCAATAGCAGAGACCCACTCCAGGGAGCCTCTGGACAAGGCCAACAAATTGCCACCAGCCTGTCAGACAGATGGGGGGGCCTCCCCCAATCTAGCCTGAGGCGGTGAGAGCCAACTCTGGACAGTGATACTTAATCTTTGGGGAGGGGCAGGTCACAGATCATGTGAAAACTATAGATGACTTTGTCCCACCTCAAAAATAAAGGCACATACGTCCCAACTTTTGCATATAATTTCAAGGGGTTCACAGGTTAAAAAGAAATCCCATAAAGAACTCTTGCACTTGTGCTTTTACTTGCCACTGTCTTTTCAGTAAAGAGAAAACCTAGCAAGCGCCCTGCGTGGGCTTCCTCCTCCCTCTTCCGGATGCAGCCTCTGTGCTTGGCCAGACTCCACAGAGCCCTTCATTTTCAGAGTGGGCAGCCCTTCCTCTTCAGTTCTGGTGGGCAGAGCAGCGTTTCCCCTCCGTTTCTCCTCACTGGATTAGATGGTTGTCATGTCTTCCAGGAGCTTCCCAACCTTTTGGAGTGCAGGCGAATCCAGCTTCCCTCCAGGGTCGCCTCAAAGGCACCCACATTCTTCCACGATCATGTCTTTATGGTGATCCAGGAGCACTCTGCCGTTGTCCACGTACAGCATGCTCAGCGGCTTGGTCTTCACTGGGGCGCAGCAGGTGGAAGGGACTCGGTGGGGCTGGTAACGTTTGAGCAGACTCTGTAAGAGGGAGGAGAGGGGAGTCAATTCACGCCCCAGTGGGAAGACCAGAATAGTATTTCTGGGTAAAGAGCAAAAAAGTTAGAATTAAAATCAGTTTCCGAGTGAAAAAATAGAAAATTATTTTCATAAAGGAATCAGCATGTCAATATATCAACTCTAATGTCTAAACTTTAGCTTTTTTTTTTTTTTTAAAGACTTTAAATAGAAAGATTCCAGAAGTTACATGTGTCTGGGTAGAGCAGTAGCTAATTTACATGATCTATTGTTCTAGTCTAGAGTGAATAACAATTTTCAAAATATTCCAAGAAACTCCTGGTTTATTAACAGTTCCAGAAATATGAGGCAGAGAATCACATGGAAATTCTTATGGGAATAGATTTCTTTGCCAGAGAAGGGCAGATGTGAGTCAATAGGAGAAAAGGTAACAACCCCTTGGCATTTTGGAACCGGGCCCTGGCCCCGTGATCAAGCAACGTCTTTTCTGATCAGCGTCAGAGTTGGCCACTGGGACTGTCTGGGTCTCAGTGGTCATGCTGCAGGTGGCTTGGTGGAGTATGTGGTGTTGAGTGAGGCTAACGGGACCTTTGCCCAGGACAGCTCCTCTGAGGCTCTGGCCCCACCAGAGGCCCTGTGAGCTCAGCTCACATGCTCATGCTCCCCAGAACCCCTGAACCCCACCTGAGGCTTGGAAGGAGGATACTCCAAGTCCAAGAGAGTCATTCCAGGCTTCATAGAGAAAAATGAAACACTTCAGCTCCATATCATCTTTGGGAACAGGGCAGGGCCACCTTATTAGGCTCTATTTTCTGTTCTCTTCATCTCATTCTCCTTCCTAACACCAGTCCTAGATCTTAGGCTGGTTAGTGGCACCTCGTGGCAGCCTCTGGCCTTATCTACTTCTGTGAAATGGGTAGTCAATTCCTGTTTTAGGCAGCAAAGATACCATGGCTGGAGCAGTATTATTTTAACCATGGCCCCATAAACGTGGCCCCCATTTCATCAGTGATGGTTCTAGTGAGACATACGACAAACATGCCTATCACCTACCAACTACTATACATGCTGCATGCATGTCATCTCATTAACCGTACAGCATCCCTACGAAGGATGGCATCGCCATCCCCATTTACAGGTAGGAAAACTGAGGCTGCAGAACGTAAGCAGCCTGACCAATATCACATAGCTAGTAAGGAGCTAAATGCAGGCCTGTCTATCCCCAAAGGCCAAATTCTGAACTTCCTTCTCTAGAATGTCAGGCTGAGAAGGCGTTGAGATCCTCTGGTCTGTCCCCCACCCAGTTTTATGAAAGACAAGGAAAAAGTCCCAGGGAAGCAATGTGTTCAAGGCTACCCAACAAGATATGACTCCTGCAAGCTCTAGGAGGATGCTGTGATCGGGTCATCTCTATGTCCCTGATACCTAGCGCAGGCTCTGGCACATGGCAGGTGCTTAAATAACGGAATGAATGAACACAGTAATTTAATTGCCAAGCTGGAGTCCTGTCCCCCTGATCCAGGAGTTATGTCCCCATAGCTTACGACCTCCCTTTCCCCTCAAGCCTTGGTATCACACCTGAATGTACGCATGGTTGGTTGGATGGAACTCCTCCCCGACGGGGTTAGGACACTCGCCCTCACAGCGATAGGCGTTGTACTGCTTGGGGTAGATGATCCAGGAGCCCCATCCGATCAGGTTGAAGTCCACCTGGAACTTGACCTTCCGACACAGTTGGCTTCTGTCCGGCAAGTGATGTCGACGGTGCCTGCTGCTGGCCTCCTGGGAGAGCCGTCCCTCCTGGGCCCGCCAGGAGCTCTCAGCTTCCCACAGCAAGGTGGAGCCACCCAGCCGCCTCTGCTCCCGAGACAGGTTTGAGTAGAGCACAAGGAGCACGTCGTTGATGGGCAGTGTCGGGGGCCGCTGCCAGCACTCTCGGGCCACACCGGACATCTGTTCCTCTAGTGCCCCAGGGCGCTTTAGCCACTTAGAGAGGGGCCTGGTCACCTCCAGGACCATGCTGCCTGAGGAAAAGGTGACCTGGGACAGAGTAACTGTGAACAGATCCATCCGAAGCCGCTCCAAGCAGTCGCCTTGGGCCTGCTGCGAATCTGGCTTGGGCTGGTGGAAAATCTCAATGGAAAGCGGGTCCTCAGCAGGGAAGGCCACGGCACCGGGCAGCTGCAGCCGGAGCTCAGCCCACACCAGGTCCTCTTCTTGGCTCAGGAAGGAGAAGTCAAAAGCAAAGGTCCAGTTCTGCCCATCTACCTCTACATCTGGGTGGGAGAAAACCAGGAAGGAAGCAGGGTAAGCGGGGAACTCCCCCAAACTCAGTCAGTATACCCGCCACCATAGCTCATGCTGAGTCCTTACCTTATATGAATCATCTCTTTATCCTCACCCCAACCCTACAAGTTGGTAATGTTTTCGTGTCCATCTTAGAGATGAGGAAAATCGAGGTTCAGAGAAGTTAAAGGACCTGACCAAGGTGTCATCCTTGGAAGGTGGCAGAGCCCAGAGTAAATCTGGATTCACCTGACTGCAAAGCCCAAACTCCAAATCACTATTTTGCTAGCCTCCCTTCAAGATACCCACCACAGCTAGAGAAAAATCGGTAAAAGTTGGATGAGTTCCGTCTGCTCCTCCCCTCTGTCCTCTCACACAGGCCAACCCCTCAGCCTTCCAGCCTGGACCCTCGGCTTCCACTCCCTCTCTGACCCTGGAGCAAGCCATCTTTTTGGGCTCTGTTTTCTCACTGGGAAGAGTGGCCTGTTTCACAGGTACAGTGAGCAAGAGATGAGCATATTGGAAAAGCTCAGAGCTTTCAGGGAGCCAAAGACTGGTCACCCTCTCCCTGGCCTAGTTCCTGAAGAAGGAGACAGAAACTCTGAGTTTTGGCAACTTTGCAAGAAGGTTTCTAAAGATGTTTTGGCATGACCTGGCATGGACCTTGCAGTTTTCCATCCAGTGGTCTTTCCTACCTACCTACAGGGGCTCGCCCCCTCCTGCCCCAAGTCATTCTCACACCTGGGGCACACACACAGCCCTGTCCCACCCACCCAAAACAACCAAACCCAAATCGGATGAGGGTAAGGGAACACATTCCATTTATTTTGGTCCTGGACTAATTTCATCTGATGTCTGGGAACTGCACGTATTTGTGGATCTTCAGGTCACTTAAATGTGATCTTTAACTTTCAAGCCCAGTTTCCTCTTCTTTGCAGTGGGAATAACAACACTACCCTCTCTGCATTATCACAGGACCCAGGGAAATACAAAGTTTTATTGCTAAATAAAAGTCGGGGGTTATTCATTAGAAATAAAACAGAGACAATAACTCCTGTGAATAGGTCCTAGAGGTAGGGACAATCTCTGATTTAGGTCCAGTCTGGGTGGATCGCATAACAGTTTAATTTTGTATGGTCTCACAGAGCATCTTTGGTCAGAGTATGAATTTCTCTGGGAAATCCAGCTTGTATTTATATTATAAAGGGGCAATTCCCAGCTTCAGCCTCTTGGAAGCCCCTCCCAGCCCATCTCCAGCAGCTCTTTTCACTTAATTTCCACTTCCCTCCTCATTAGCACTTGTGGGAGGTAATAACCGGCCCCTGACTAACAATCCAGAGGTGTGGGGAGGGGCTGATGTTATCCAGCACCCATTGTCACCTGACCCAACTACCTGGGGGTTAGCAGGACACTATAGCAAGTCCTGGCCACCTGTACCAGGAAGCCAAGAGACATTGAGTTTAAAAATATTTTATCCCAAGTAACTGCAAATGGCCTTTTAGAGGAAGGCACTCCTGCTTACCAGTTAGGAGCAGGGGTCCCAGAGTCTCCCCATGATGGTTCAAATTCTGCCACTTGCTATTTGACATTGGTTAGGTTGCTTTTCTTCTCTGGGCCTCAGTTTCCCTCTTTGTAAAAGGGAGATGGTAAGAGTATCCACTTCCCAGGGGTGTTATGATTAACCGAGGTAATGCATGTGAAGTGCTTTGCCTAACA
The DNA here is from genome assembly GCA_963575035.1 of Avahi laniger. Lineage (NCBI taxonomy): Eukaryota > Metazoa > Chordata > Mammalia > Primates > Indriidae > Avahi > Avahi laniger. Next base: position 70,776 of record CAUYSK010028873.1, on the reverse strand, counting down.
CAACAACCAAAATTCAGGACATGTTGGCCATCATCACCTGCCTCATTTTTTTTCCCCCCATAAAGATTATTTTGAACTGAGACCTGCCTCATTATTTCTCAGGTCCAAAAGTTAGAAATGAGGGTGTCCACCCAGGTGGTGAGGGACCTAGACAGGGGCACAAAGTCATCTGTAAACAGATGGGCAGTGTACATGGAGGGGCAGGGAAGAGATTGCTCCTTCCTGCTGGCTGGAAGAAGTTTGTGACTCCATAATCACTCCCACCCCTCAGGGCTCCCTGGGACACAGTGCTCACAGGTTCTCCTAGATCTGGCTCATCTTAGGAGAGGGGTTCCTAATCTTTTAGGGGTTACTGATGCCTCATGCAAGGCAAGAATGTTCTCCCCAGGAATAAAAAAACACACATCCACCCACTGATACAACAAATGTGCTTTTAAGGTAGGTATGAGGAAGGGGTTCAGATACCCTAAATTCCACCCATGAAAGCCAGGCACAGTAGCTCACACCTGTAATCCTAACACTCTGGGAGGCTGAGGTGGAAGGATCACTTGAGGTCAGGAGTTCAAGACCAGCCTGAGCAAAAATGAGACCCTGTCTCTACTAAAAATAGAAAAAAATAGCCAGGTGTTGCAGCATGGGCCTGTAGTCCCAGCTGCTCTGGAGGCTGAGGCAGGAGGATCACTTGAGCCCAGAAGTTTGAGGTTGCAGTGAGCTATAATGATGCCACTGCACTCTAGCCAGGGCAACAGAATGAGACTCTGTCTCCAAAAAGAAAAACCCATCCATGAGCTGAATATAGACTTGGTCACACATGCCCCAGTGGTATCCTGATCCACCAATTCTAAAGAAAGAAGGAGTTGGGCTCATGCCCTTGGGTTCCTTTCCCTTCACCTACGCTCTCCTCCCGGCAAACAAGACAGTGATGCTGAGACAGGATTAGGTACTCCCTTCGAAAGGAGGATGGGGTATGACACTGAGTGCCCATCCTATATTATTATAGGGGTTGTTACCCTAGGCTGCTTCCCATGTGCAAAGTGTTTTACAGCCATTGTCCCCTTAAACCCTTCCACTGTTGTCACCATTTGCAGATGAGGAAACTGAAGGTCCAAGGTGAAGAAAGCTTGGACCAATTTGGTTGGAACCCAACACCCATTTCGTGCTACTGTGGTGCAGCTTATAAATAAACCCAAGGGAGAAGGGGTAGGTTTAGGGCATCCCATCTCTAAGCTCCCTCCAGGCAGGCTCTTCTCACTGCTCTGAGAAAATGAGCCCAATGCACGATAATGTAAATGTACTGAATGCCACTGTACACTTAAAGATGGTCAAGAATTTTGGCCGGGTGCGATGGCTCATGCCTGTAATCCTAGCACTCTGGGAGGCCGAGACGGGCGGATCGTTTGAGCTCAGGAGTTCAAGACCAGCCTGAGCAAGAGCGAGACCTCGTCTCTACCAAAAATAGAAAGAAATTAATTGGACAGCTAAAAATATACAGAAAAAATCAGCCGGGATGGTGGCGCATGCCTGTAGTCCCAGCTACTCGGGAGGCTGAGGCAGGAGGATCACTTGAGCCCAGTAGAGTCTGAGGTTGCCGTGAGCTAGGCTGATGCCACGGCACTCACTCTAGACAGGGCAACAAAGTGAGACTCTGTCTCAAAAAAAAAAAAATTTTACATCCACACACACTTTTGGAGACAGGATCTCGCTCTGTCTCACTGGCTGGAGTGCAGTAGCAGCGTCACAGCTCATGTAACCTGGACTCTTGGGCTCAAGCGATCCTCCCACAGCTAGGACTACAGGGGAGCACCACCACGCCTGGCTAATTTTTTATTTTTTGCAGAGACAGGGTCTCGCCATGTTGCCCAGGCTGGTCTTGAGCTCCTGGGCTCAAGTGATCCTCCCGCCTCAACCTCCAAAAGTGCTGGGATTGCAGGTGTGAGCCACTGAGCGCACCCCTCGTTATATATGTTTACACATGCACACAGTCTGCAGCAGAAAGGGAACAGCCCCCTAATTTACAAAAGGAAAGCCAGACAAGTCAAGCGATGTGCCAGGAACACGCAGAATTAGGGAGCAGGATTTGAGGGACCATAACCCAGTCTTCCAACCTCACAAGCCTTCTCGAACTTTTCAGAAGGGCGTGAACTGGAAAAATGCGCTCTCCCCCTTTGCTCCGTCCCACCTCCAGCAGAAGGGCTGAGCATTCGCATTCGAGCAAATTTCTCTTTGCCCCGCCCCCCCGTATCCCCCCACCCCTCTGGCTGGTAGGCAGATGACCCTTCCAGAAGGGGTCACCAGCCGTCTGACCCTAGACATGGGAGCTAGGAGCCCCCACCCGCAGGCCACAAGGGGTGACAGGTCGGAGGGGTGGGGTTAGCGGATGTGGATTGCAGCGCGGCCCCGGGGAGGACCGTCTGGCCCCCGCAGGCAGAGGGAGGGCGGCCGCGGCTGGATGTGGATTGCGCCTTAGAAGGGGAGAAGGGGGTCCTGGGTCAGGGCCCCCTCTCCTCAGCACCCATCTGCCGCCGCACTCCGTGCCTCGCATGCACTGCCACGTCCTCGAGGGCGATACTTTCAGGTCCCTGCGGTCCCTGACACACACACCCCTTCCAAATCTAGGCCCCGAACCTGGGGTCATCCTGGACACTGGACACCTCCGCAACCCAGGCTCGAGGACTCAAGGCTGCCTCAATTCGCGATTTCGGGGACTCTTCCTCTAATCTTGGATCTGCGAGCCCTCATCCCTGATGTTCCATTCCTCAGCCTCAGATGCTCCCACGCCAGGCCCCGGGACTCATTCACCCTCACTCGCAAGGAGAAAAAAAAATTCGACAAGACAAAATAATTACAGCAATACTAACGACTGTTTATCGTTGCTATGCCCGGTTCGTGCGGAGCGCTGTACGTGCGTTGTCACCTCGCCCGCCCCAGTCTTAGGAGGGAGGTACTGTTAGCCTCGTCTACAGACGCGCAAACGGAGGCGCCCAGGTGACGTGATTTCACAAGACCACACGGATGAAAAGAGGCTCAACCGGGCTCCCACCCCAAACCAAGACCTGGGAGGCAGTGGTCCCTGCCGGGGACACACTCTGGACGCCGGAATCCCCTCCCCTCTCGGCCGCGGATACCACCCAGGCCACTAGCGCTGCGCACTGAGCCGAGCCTGCAGACGCGGAACACCTGCAGATCCGGACCCTTCGAGCCCTGCGCTCGGAACGCCCTGGTGATGGCGTCCCCAGCCCCGAGCCCCAGCCTCCCCTCCGCCCCAGCGCACTTCCCGAGTCCGAGGCGCCCCGGGGTGCTCGGCGGGGCGGGCGGCGCAGCCTACCTTGCGCCTGCAAGCTGCGGATGATGTCCGCCCGGGGCAGCGGGTCGCGGTAGAGGCTCAGCATGTATGCCAGAGGGGACGGCGACGAGGGCTGCCCCCGCGCTCGTAGAGGCACAGCGGCCAACGTCTCGGCGCTCGCCTGGAGCAGGGCCCACCAGCCGTGCAGGAGGAGGAGCGGCAGGCGACGGGCATGCATGGTGGGCTACCGGGTGAGAAAACTGTGCCTCTGCCCCTTATATCCCGGGCCTCAGCAGCAGCCCCGCCCCCGCCCTTCCTCCCTCCCGGGAAGCTTTAAGATCTTGCAACCCCCCACCCCCACCACCAGAGTGGGGGAGCGCGGAGGGACCCCCTGCCGGGACGAGGTCAGACCTGAGCCTGAGCCGCGTGGACAGGAGGGCTTAGATCCAGGGACCTGGTCTGGGCACCCTGGCACCCTGCTCTGATAGGTACCAAAGGTCTTGTTGCTGAGACAGAGCAGGCTTGTCCCGCCACACTCCCAGGTCAGAACTGTGCCATTTATCCCATGGGGACAAATATCAGCTTCAGTACTGAAGTGCTCTCCCGGGGAAGACAGTGGGCAGGACGGACCAGGATGAAGACCTCTCCAGCTGAAAAGGGAGTGTTCGGCAGAAGCTGGAGGCCAGGCAGAGCTAATGGGGTGATCCTGGTGGCATCAGGCTCTTCCGCCCACTGGCACACACCACCCCAGGGATTTCAGGAAAAAAGGTGTAGCCCACATCCTGCAATCCCTGCCTGCTAGTACCTGGGTCTCGGCTCAGGGTCACTCACTTTCAAGTGCCTGGGCCCTGCCCTCCTTACTCATCTGCACAACAGTGATCCCCGCCTTGCCTCCCTTCTGGGTGTAAAGTCAGGTCCGGGCTGGAATTACTTTTAAAGAAATGTAAATCCCTGCCCCAGTGTCGGGCCCCGGCTGTTTTCCTAAACACCTGAGGGCTCTTTCTCCGCCCGAGCTCCCCCACCCAGCCCCCGCGTCCTTTCCTAGCCTCGGCCAGCACTTACTGAGCGCTTACCGCGTGCCAGGCGCAGTGCTAAGTGCTTTACACACCTCAGCGTCTTTCACAGGATGCCTCTAGCTGGCAAGAACCGCAGGCTCAGACCCAAGCCGGTGTTAGAAAATGGAAGGGGGCCCAGCAGGCTCAGCCGGGCGCTCCAAACCTGTGTCCTCCCACCCAGCTGGGATCAGGAGGCCTGGGCTGCAGACCACGCGGGCCCTGGACACGCTGCTCACCCAGCCACCTGTTCGCTCCTTGAAGCTGACACTGTCTTGTTCATCCCGCTCCCATACCGTACATAGCATCTTTGGGACCCGAAGACTCTCAGGTAAGTAGATAAATCAGTGAGTGGCACTGTGTCTGGACTTGCCCGAATCACCTGGGGTGTTTGTTAAACTATTGATTCCAGGCTTTCGGAATTAGAATTTGGAGAAAGGGTGTGGTAATTTACATATGTAACAAGCACCCCAGCGATTCTTACCAAGTGACTTTGCAACTTGAATGCATTGGGGTTCTTGTTGCAATTTGTAACCCTCCTCTCTACTTTCAGTTTCTTCATTTGTAAAACATGGCTGGAGATCACTCCTCCCTGTAGATTAAATCAGTGTAAATAAGGCTTTGCAAGCTTCAAGACCTGATGTAATTGCAAAGGATTACACATACAGGTAGCAGAATGAGTACTCGGTGCTTGTCATCTGACGTCCCCAGCCTGGGCGCTCTCTGCTCGGCGTTGTTAGTCCCAGAGTTCTGTATCAGACCTCACCCCAGATACAAAGGTCACCTTCATCCAGGTTACACATATATAAATAAAACAACGATAGACTGTGGTTAGTGCTGACCAGGACTCAGTCACCAAGAATGGCAACGCAGGGAAAGTACAGACACCTAGACTGAGGTATGGGAGTCACACTCAGCAGAGTAGATTCCAGGACCCAGATCTCCCAAATCGCCAAGTGTCCTAGAATCCAGGTGGTTCCTGGTTAAACAGGGAGGTTCAGCACAGAGCAGCCTTATCCACCAAGATTGGAGAAGGAAAAAAAAGATGATATATCTCCTTTCCATACTGGACCAGAAGCTTCTTTAAATGAATCATAAAGCTTTATTCATCCTGTGTCCCTGCAGTATGTGGCACATAGTAGGTGGTCAATAACCACTAAAGTTAAAATGAATTACAAAAACAGCTAACATTTATTGAGCACCTATTGTTAATCATTGCATTGACTTTTATCATTGTTCCTGCTTCAGAAATGAGAAAATGGAAGCTCAGAGGGAACAAGGTAACTTCCTCAAAGCCACAGATTTAGGAGTGGAAACAGCCAGCGTGAGGGTGTGTCTGATCGTCACCCAAACCTCTGCTTTTAGCACCTGTTGCTTCCCCATATATGAGGGGTGAAAATGTGCCTTTTACTAAGATTTTTAAAAAACTCTCAAAGTCTTGCCTTTCCCAGGGTCCAGCAGCTGCAGACAAAGCTCACTTCTGATGTGTATTGGCTTAGAGCCACGCGGGAGCCTGGAATTTCTCTCCGACCAGCAGGAGCAACTGTCTAACAAAGCCCCTCCATCTCTGAACTTTCCAGGGCTCTGGCACCCCGGAAGAGCCCGAATCTCTCTTCCCTCTTTAGGAGAGAGGCTAACAGTCCTCCTCATTTTTTAAGGACATTAGTTCGTCCAGGATCTGTTGTTCCACAAGTAAAAGCAGAAGTGCCCTTTTCCCAAGCAGAGAATGACACCTTCTTACTTCCTCTGCCCCAGACAGACTGACCGACAGATTCCCTGACCTGGGAGATAACCTTTGAGGCCTTCCCGGCTGGCAGGATGGTGAGGGCAAAGTCCCTTGAGGTTCTCAAATGCTTTTCATCTGGCCCTTTGGGCCCCTCCCTTGACACGAACGGCAACGTGTGACACAGTTAAGCGCTGGGACTCTGAGGTCCAGCCTCCTGGAGGCAGAACCTGGATCCTTCTCTGTCACTTCCTTCCCGGGGATATTATACTAATCACTTGCTATCTTGAAGCTCCTGCTTGCTCAGCTGTAAAATGGAGATAAATAGTAATGTCTACTTGGCAGGGATGTCATAAATAGTAAATGTGTGTACTATTGCACAGTGCATGTAGCATTTCGTCATTCATTTATTCATTGAGCAAACCTTATCTAGCGTGTGTGTGCAGGTTAACTCAGCTAGATCCCCAGGGAATGAAGGGCACGTGTTTAATGAGCATTTCCTGTGTGCCGGCTGTGCGTGGCCACCTTCACATGTGTTAGCCTGTGTAAGCAATCCTGTTCGCCCTCCACGGAAGCTCTCTGCAGTGAGGCATTTCAGAGACGGAGACACCGAGGTGCAGAGGAATTGAATGGCGTAAGCTTTGTGAGGGCGGAGGGCACCTGCTTTATCACATCCCTCCTGTGCCTGGCACAGCTCCTGGCGCACAGGCGCTCACTAAGTGTTTGCCCAGTGATTGAATGAACCCTGCATTCCTGCAGCAGGTCCCAAAATACCCTTGCCTTCCACCTGCTCTTTCCTCCTGCTCTTTCCACTATCTCCCTCGTAAACTCTTGCTCATCTATCAAGACACAGTTTAAAAGTCCCCACCCCACCCCATCCCACCCCCTGCAATTTAGCAGAGTCCTCTTCTAAGCAAGCAGTTGTCCAAATTCTCTTTGGTGATGGCCACCATGCTGTGAGCTCCCTAGAAGCAGGGACCACTCCAGACTCATTTCTCTCCGAAGCCCCAGCCCCTGGTTGGTCACTGACCATCACTTGCTGTGATCTGTAGCTTACACGAGTGGATCCAGTCCTGTAAAGGGTGGAGGTGGGTCTCAGCACAGGCTCCTTGCTTCCCCCTTCAGTGTGTGCCCACTCTTCCTGTCACCCCACACTGCTGGTCTTGCAGGCTGACACCCAGCGCTGAGAGCTACTGTCCAGGTGACCTGGCTGGCACACATGGCTCTCTGTGATCTGGGGATAGAGATAAGCCTCTACCTCCAGCCTCCCCTCCAAACCCCTTGTACCCCAAAAGCACTCTAGCCCCGTGGAAACACCTTCCCCAAAGTTCAAAGATGTTCTTCCTCTGCCCCCGCTTCATTCACATAAAACATTCCTATTTATCCCGCAGAATCCATCCTAAGGGTCTCCTCTTCCATGAAGCCTTCCTCACGTGGTCTCCCTCCCTCTCCGGCACTCGCCCTCTGTGGCCTCCTCACTCAGGCTCTGATCCCAGGCATTCTTTGCTTCTGGGACACGGTCCTCGAGCCTGGGGAGTTGTCCATCAGCAAGCCCGGTGCGGTTGGCTTGGTATTCTTTAGAGCGCTGGGCTCTGGCACTCCGTAAACAGAGGCTGCAAATCATGCTCGCAGCTGGCCTTGGCTGCTAGCAGTGTGTCCTCTGCTGCTAATCATGTTTTGAAAAGTTTTAAAGTCACCAACAATGAAAATTTTTGAGATTTTGCATCAAATAGTTCCTCCCTTTCATTTGAAAATGGAAAGATCCAGGCCTTCATTTCCCCCTGACAAACTTTCCCTAAAGCTGAATAGTCACTATTCCTGTAGGCAGGATCTGTTCTCATAAGTGCCATCGTCCCCACCGCTGCTAAAACTTATCACACCCACATGCCTGGCCCTAAAGACAAATGAGTTCAAGGCCCTTGCTCTAAGCCGGATGAGAGAAAGACGTTCTGGAATCAATCAGGAAAGGCAGACTGGGGGGGTTGAGTTAGGCACACCCCATTTTCCTCCACAGGCACTAGCCCATGGATTATGGGTGCCTGGCCAGACTGGATGGCATAGACATAATTATGTTATTATAATTATGTTATATAATTATGTTATTACATAACATAATTAACATTATAACATTAATTAGCAGTATAACATTATGTATAACATAATTATGTTATAATTATGTTATTTTATAAATGCTTACCACTATGTGTTTGCATTATCCTAATATACCCTTCCTCTCAATCTTACGAAGCAGATTGGATGTTGAATCCTATTTTACAGCTGAGGAAACTGAGGCTCAGAGAGGTTAAGCAGCTTGCCCAAGGTGGAACACCTAGCAGGTGGTAGTGCTGTGATGGGCCCTAACTCATTCTGACTTGGGGACCCAGACTGGGTAGTCCCTGTCCCAGCATGACCCCTTATTATCTCCCTTGCACAGAGAGGCCTTTGCCAACTTCCCCATCTAAATCGACCTCCTGCACGCTGCCGTATCACTCTGTTCGTTTTCTCCACAGCCCTTCCACAGTTAAAAATTAACTGATTTTGCTTGGTTCCATCTATTTATTTTTTATCTGTTCCTGTCTCCCAGCACTGGGCTCTAAGCCAGATTCCTTGTTTGTCGGGCTCTTCCCTGGCCCCCTAGCTGTTAGCACACTTCAAAGTACTCAGTTCATATTTGTTAAACGAATGTATTTAACGCAGTGCCTGCACTGAGGGGCACAGAGATAAGAAGGTGAGGACAGGGATGGGGCTTCTTTGTCCAGTGGCCACCAAAAGGACATAAGCCCTGAAGGTTGCCAGCTTCCTCTGGTTTCAAGTTCTTCCGCCTTACTCTCCTGAGCACATGGAGGGGTACACAATAGGTGCTCAATGAACACTCAGTACTTCTGTCTTGGCATGCCCACATCGTGACATCAGCAAGGCAATGCCTCTCAGTGTTGCTGCCTCCTGTGGACAAGATTCATGTCGCCGTGCCTCGGTGAGCCTCCCTCACGCTGCCCTCGCCTCCATTCTCTCTTGTGATCCTTGCAGGAACTGTGACCCGAGCGGGGAGGGACCAGGCCCGTCAGACTCTGAAGCTCATGCCCCTCCAGCCCCCAGTGGCCGGCTGTCCTCCCCAGCCTCTCCGGGGTGGAGCCCTGGGCTTCCCACAGGGTCAGGAGGTGAAGGCTCAGCCCAGCCTGGGAACCCCGTGGAATGGAAAGGTTTTGTGAAACAAACAAAGAGACCACCAGGAAGATGCCCTCTCCTCCCACTCCGGAAGCTTCTCAGAGATTCCCACAGCCCAGCCAGCCACCTCTGCCTCCTGCCTCCCGCCTCCCCATGTCCCCTCCAACCGGAATCACTGGTGCTGAAGTTGAGCTGGAGTTTGCTGACCAAACTGTGCGCCTGGGGCTGGGAGAAGGGCTGTGTTTGTGAGTGCAAGTGCACGCTTGCGTGTGGAGGACGGGAATGAGAACTGAGAATAAACACCAGGGAGCGCTCCCTGCGTGCCCGGCACTGCCGGTGCTGGGAGACTTACGTACACAATGGCTCAGTGTCTCCCCAGACTGCTTGATGATAAGAATCACTCAGGCACTTACTAAAAATAAAGGGAGTCCCCAAAATCATAGTGTACTATTTTTTAGTGCGCTTTAAAGATTTAATAACTTCAGGCTGGGCGCGGTGGCTCATGCCTGTAATCCTAGTTCTCTGGGAGGCCGAGGCGGGCGGATTGTTTGGGCTCAGGGGTTCGAAACCAGCTGAGCAAGAGCAAGACCCCGTCTCTACTAAAAATTAGAAAGAAATTAATTGGACAACTAAAAATATATAGAAAAAATTAGCCGGGCATGGTGGCGCATGCCTGTAGTCCCCGCTACTCTGGAGGCTGAGGCAGGAGGATCGCTTGAGCCCAGGAGTTTGAGGTTGCTGTGAGCTAGGCTGACGCCATGGCACTCTAGCCCGGGCAACACAGTGAGACTAGACTCTGTCTCAGAAAAAAAAAAAACAAAAAAAAAAAACCGGAAAATAAACAAGCATTGGTGAGAACATGGAAAGATTAGGATCCTTGTGCAATGTTGGTGACAATGTAAATGGTACAGCCATTTCATATGGAAAACAATATGATGGTTCCTGAAAAAATCAAAAATAGAATTACCACACGATCCAGCAATTCCACTTCTGGGTATACAACCAAAAGAATGGAAAGCAGAGTCTCAATGTGATATTTGTACATCCACGTTCGTATCAGCATTGTTCACAGTAGCTAAAACCTGGGAGCAGCCTAATGAATGGGTTAGCAAAATGTAATACACACATACAGGGAATATCATTTGACCTTAGAAGGAAGTAAGTTCTGCCATATGCTACAACGTGGATGAACCGTGAGTTCATTATGCTAAGTGAAATAAGGCAGTCATAAAAAGACAAATACAGTATGATTCCACTTCTACGAGATACAGTAGTCAAAATCATGGAGACAGAAAATAGAATGGCGGTTACCACAGGTGAGGGGCGGGGGGAATGGGAATTTGTTGTTTCAAGGGTATAGAGTTTCAGTTTTACAAGGTGGAAAGAGTTATGGAGACGGATGTTGGTAATGGTTGCCCAATATTAGCAATGTATTTAATACCACTCAACTGAACACTTAGAAATGGTTAAGATGGTAAATGTTATGTGTATTTTAACACAACAAATAAAAAAGTTGGGAAAAAAACGAATCATCCAGTCCAAAATATCAGCAGTACCAAGGGTGAAAGGCCCTGAACTAAAAGAACTCTGCTTTCTGGCTTCTGGCCCTCGATCCCCTGGAAGGTGGGATTATGTGCCATTTCTGGCAGAGAAATAAGGAACTGGATTGGAAGGTTCCAGAGCAGTGGTTTTCATCCTCGTCTGCAGAGTCCTTTAAGTCCAGGGACTTCTCAAAATCCCCCCTGAGGATCTTTTAAGAAACCTAATGCCCAGGCCACACCATGGAACAATTATATCAGATCTCTGGAGTGGGATCCAAACACCAGGAACTTTTAAAGCTCCCTGGGTGATTCCAGTGTGCAGCTGAGGTTGTGAATAATCACGCCTTCGGAAGCAGATCAACTTGGATTTGAAACTTACCTCCATCCCTAACCTGCTGTGTGACCTTTAACCTGGGAGCCTCTGATTCCAGTCTGCAAAATAGAGAGCATCGTATCTACTGTGGACAGCCGGTGTGAGGGTTAAAAGCATATGTGCAAAGTGCTTGGCACAGAGCTGGGCATGTGGTTCTCAGTACACGTTGGGTGTCTCCTGTCCTGGTAATCAGGTGTCCCCAAGGTCAATGATTGTGTGGTGTCGGGGTGTCTGCAGAGTAAGGGGGCTGGTTGCCCCCTCCTGGATCTTCACTCTGGACTGCTAAAACTCAGTCTTCTGTCCCCTTCTCCCAGGTCCTAATGAAGGCCCAGGCTCTGGATGGGCTGCCAAGGGGACCACAAAGAGCTGGAATCGGAGAGCCCGAGAGAGCCCTGGGCAGGTGTCGGAGCCGGACAGGACCCAGCTGAGCCAGGACCTGGGAGGGGGCACCCTGGCCATCGACACACTGCCAGATAATGGGACCAGGGTGGTGGTAAGTGCTGGAGGACTGTGGAGGGGGAATGAGGTGAGGGTGGGGGTGTATCACCAGGTGCCCCATGTGTACTTGTCACACATGCAAATCACATATCCTTTGGGGTTGGCCTTGCCAGGTCAGAGTGAAGGGAAGGATCCCAGGAGAGGGGATGAAGCAGGGTCATAAAATCACAGCATCTCAGAGCTTCATAGGCTGCCTACCTCCTCCTGGACCCAGAGAGGTGAAGTGACTTGCTCTAGGATGCACAGCTTGGTCACAGGGCTCCTGACACTGGACTGTCCCACAACCAAGGAAAGAAAAAGCTGATGGTGGCATTATCAGTCACATCCCAGCTGCTAGCTTGGGGCCCTCCCCCACCCCATTTCTGCCCCATCTGCATACTGTGGTGCCCAAAAGGGCTAATGGCTGTAGAGGCACAGGCTGCTCAGCCTAAGGACAGGGGACTTTGCTGGGGACTGAGTCGAGAAAGCAATTAGGGTGCAGCTCAGGAAAGAACCTTCTCTGCCTGGGGCAGTTCTGGGGGGTAGTGCAGGGAGGAGGGGCTGAAGGCCAGGAGGAAGTGTCCCCCTTGTAGACTCTCTGGGAAGCTCGTGGAGGCCTCTGTGTGTTGTGAGTGAATCTGTAATCGTGTGTTCCTGGGCATGTATGTGCATGTTGTCACAGAATTAAACTTGGATCCGCTCGCCCAGTGCAGCAAAGCCAAACACTGACACCGAGATTTGCAGCAAGAAAAAGAAAGGCACTTATTGCAGGGTGCCAAGCAAGGAAATCATGCAACTAATGCCAAAGACTCAAACTCCCAGTGGCTTGCAAGCAAGGGTTATTAAAGGCAGGAGTACATTTCAGGAAAGCAAGAGTTACAGGTAAAATCATAAATCAATACATGGAGGTTATGTTATACATTGGTTTGGCCCAAAAAGGCAGACAGGGTATCTTGAAGCAGGGGCTTACTGGTCATAGGTGGCTTCAGAGATTCTTTGAGTAGCATTGGTTAAGGAAGCAAGGACTTGTCTAAAAACGTGGGGTCAACAGAAAGGCGTGTTGAGGTTTGGCCTGTGGGCATGGCTCTCTTCAGGCCCCCCAGGAAGAACTTTAGAACAAAGAATGGTGGTCAGAGTTCAGTGCTCAGCTCCCCCCTTATCTGAGGCCTGTGTGATGATGGATGGTATTTTCTATCTGGTGGGGGTCCATCCGGGTTTCTGAAAAGCAACTGAAGAACATATGTTAAGATGCGATTGTCTAGTTTCTATAGGTAACCACAATAGCTTGTGACCCCGGCTTACTCTGCGACTGTTGTTTTAAGTTATTACCATCTTGCTAATCATGCAGCTCATTTACTTTTTATGCTAGGTGCCTGGAATTTCCTTTGAAGGGACTTAAGATTTTTCCTTTATTTTCATGCTTGGGGGCACCAGCGGGCCCCTAAAAGGAGTCCCTGGTCTTTCTCAGCGTCAGTAAGGGTGTGTTCACATGTGTGGCTGAGGGTTTTTGTGTATTATGCACGTGTTCCTGTGTGTCTGTCACCATGGGCTGTTTGTGAGTATCTGTGATGCGTATGTGTGTGTGCGCGCATGGCTGTGTGTGTGTGTGTGCGCATGCGTGTGCAGGCGCCCATGGCTGGGAGTGAGGAGGATGGATTCTTGGGACACAGAAAAACTGTGAAATGAGAAGAGGCAACAAGAGGGCATGCTTGTCAATGTATATTTCTTTATTTTGTGTTTTCTTAAATCAAATGTGTACATGCAGACGGTCCAAAAGGCCGAATAGTGCGACAATTGTAAAAAAAACATGGCGGCCCCGCCTCTCCCCTGCCGGGGTGACCACCCTCCCCTTCCTCAGAAGGTGCTGCCTGGGCTGTTTCTTCTGGCGCTTGCGACCATATTTCCAAGTAACCTGCTTGTCTGTGCTGCTACCTCTTGATTAATCGGTTTTAGATGTTCTCTGTTGACCGCCTGTTGTGGTTCAGGAAGATTTAGCTCTTGTACCCTTCTGGGGAGCGTCTCACTCCCTCTCTCAGTCTTTCTGTCCAATCCGATGCTGTTTCTTTTTTTTTGAGACAGAGTCTCACTGTGCTGCCCGGGCTAGAGTGCCGTGACATCAGCCTAGCTCACAGCAACCTCAAACTCCTGGGCTCAAGCGATCCTCCTGCCTCAGCCTCCCGAGTAGCTGGGACTACAGGCATGCGCCACCATGCCCGGCTAGTTTTTTTTTTTTTCTATATATTTTTAGTTGTCTGATTAATTTCTTTCTATTTTTTTTTTTTAGTAGAGACGAGGTCTCGCTCTTGCTCAGGCTGGTCTCAAACTCCTGAGCTCAAACAATCCTCCTGCCTCAGCCTCCCAGAGTGCTAGGATTACAGGTGTGAGCCACTGCTCCCGGCTCCGATGCTGTTTTATATCATGACTGCCCTGTAAATATTGTTCGCTACTAACCCAAGCAGGGTAGCGTCATTGTTTCTTTTCTTGTGTGATTTTTGTTTTTCCTGGATCCTTGCCCCCTGCCGCCCTTGCTTGGTTTTTGGTGTTACCACGGCTACATTTCCTTACACGTCCATCGGCCTCAAATATCATTTTCAGCGTGGTCGAAGCCTGTCGGTTCTTTCCCCCCCTGGGTTCCTCTCTCCCACCTGCCCCACCGCGACTATCCTGGGGCCCCCTTTGTTCCTCTCCTGTGTTGGGTCCCCTGTCCTCTCGGTCCTGTGTCTTCTCTTTTCCGCTTCACCCCCTCATTTGCTTGGCTTCCTGAGAAAGCTTGCGCAGGAGGGAAAATGGTCTCGAGGACTCGCGTGTCTGACAATGCCTTTATTCCGTCCTCTTGTTTGACTGGTGATTTGGCCGAATATAGAATTCTAGATTAAAAATAATTTTCCTTCAGAAGTTTGAAGGCATCTCACCATTGTCTTCTGACTTATGATGTCACTGTTAAGAGGTTTGGTTTCATTCTTATTTCTGATCTTAGTATATACCTGTTTCCTCCCAACTTCTGGAAGCTTTCGGAATGTTCCTTGTAATCCTGATGTTCGAAAATTGCAGTGACATGTCCTACTTTGGTTCTTCTCTTTCACCATATTGGACATTGGGGAACTGCTCTAATCTAGAGACTTTTTTTTTTTCTTTGAGAGAGGATCTCACTCTGTCATCCCAGCTAGAGTGCAGTGGAACGATCATAGCTCACAGCAACCTCAAACTCCTGGGCTCAAACGATCCTCCTACCTCAGCCTCCCGAATAGCTGGGACTACAGGCACTTGCCACCACACCCAGCTAATTTTTGTAGAGACAGAATCTTGCTATTTTTCCCAGGCTGGACTTGAACCCTGGGCTCAAGAGATCCTTCCACCTCAGCCTCCCAAAGTGGTAGGATTACAGGCATGAGCTACCATGCCCAGCCTCAATCCAGAGACTTATCTTCATCAGTTCTGGAAAGTTTTTGTGCTTTATTTCTTTGGTATTTTTCTCCCTACTATATTCTCTCTTATCTACAATTCCTCTTGGTTAGTTGTCCGTTTCTGGAATTGATCCTTGAATTTTCTTTTGACTTCTGTTGTCCATCTCTTTTGCACTTTTTGTCCTTTACTTGCGAGTTTGCTTGTTATTGTTGTTCCACTTTCTGGGAGATTTTCTCAACCTTATTTTCATAATGTTACTAACTTTTTTCTACTATCACATTTTTAATTTCTGAGAGCTCTTTATTATTTTCTGATTATGTCTTTCCTTTTTAAAAAAAGGGTGCTATTTTTGTGTCGTGGGTGTACTATCTTCTCTCTCTGAAGCTATTGGAATATTTTTGAGACTTTTTTTCCTGCTATCTGTATCGTTTTGGTTGCTGATTTTTCCTTTTACCTCAAGCTTGGAAATGGCTTTGTGCTGTGACTGAGCCTGTCTTGATTTAAAATTTTGATATTATGTTCACCAAAATATTATCTTTTCTTGCATTAATTTTGATTTTTAAAAATATTGCACTAAAATATTCTTTCTCTTGATTCCTGAGTGTTTGGTGCCACCTGAAATGTTGCCCCTGCGGTAAATGCCTCTTTCACCTCACCCTAGTCCTGGCCTTGAGGTGGAACCTCAGAGGACACGGCCCCGCCCTCTTCCCATTCTGCCCCGTTGTCTCCATCCCGCAGAACCACAAAGCAGAGTGACCAGGGTGGGTGACAGAGTGGAAGGCCAGGGCAGGAGAGGTCCCTGAGTAAGGAGACATCTGGCACTCACCCTCCACCCCACAGCTTTGTTGGGCCATTGGTTGAATAACTGATACTTGCTCTGCTCTGGGCCAGACATGATGGTCAAAAGGATTTTGTCGCAGTCAACACAAAGAGGACCTTTCGGAAAAGAGCCACGGAGATGCAGACTTCTGGAAGCAATTGTCTGTGTGCGTTCAGAAAGAGTAGTGGAGTTCATTAAGAGCCAATATGGATTCAATAACACCAGAGTTTAAAAAACAACATCACAAATTCTCAGGCTCCACCCTGGACCAACTGGGTCAGAAACATTGAAGATGGAGCCTGGGGATTTGTTTCTTTAAAAGGTCCCTGTGTTTTCCTGGCAGAGTCGCCAAGAGAATAAAAAAAGAAAGTTCCCTGTGTGATTTGGCGGTCATCTAGGTGTGGAGACTTCTGATCTGTAAGATTTCAAACCAGTTTTATACTTGGTTACCAGATTAATCTCCAGACAGTAAGACTTCCGCCATCGGGGGGGCAGGCGGGAGACTTCCCGACCCCCTCTGCGGCCACACATCAAGCATCCACATTAAGGAGCAAAGCCACCCTGGAAGGAGCCCTCTGTCTGCCCCAGGGGTTGTCCCCAGAAGACAGGAGGATCAGACTTTCGGAGAGTACAGATGGCAGATAGGGACCGGAAGACCTCATGGGGGGCTGGAGTGGTATCCGCCTTAGACGGATGAAACTACCGGGACAAATAGAAATCCAGGCACTTCAGTTTAGAATAAGTCTGGAGAGATGTGGTTTAGCAACAGCTCATGAGGGGAAGACTCGGGGCTCATCATTTCTTGTGGGCTGGGATGAGTCAGGCGCATGAAGGGACTGCCAAGGTTGGCGGTGGGAAAATTGCTGTGTTAATGGGAATCCGGGGACCAGGGCTGGGGCGCTGGGAATCCTCTGGGCTATTTCTTGGTGTGACCACAGCTGAGGGGCTTGTGCCCTCTTTCAGGGGGTTATCTAGAAACCAGAGGAGTGCAGGGGAGGGCGGCTGGGATGGTGAAGAGACTTGCGCTCTCGTGCCAGGAGGGCTGGTAGAAGGTGTTTGGAGTATTTAGCCTGACATAGAGAAGGTTCTAGATGTGACTGTGTTCTAAAAGCTGCAGGGCTATGACTGGGGCACAGGGGGTAGACTTTATTTTTCTCCATATCACTTATTACCTCCTGCATTGAAGTATCTATTTATTTGTTTATGTTGCCCTCTTCCCCTTGGAAAGTAAGCACCATGGGATCCAGACTGTGATCACTCCATCCTCAGTGCCTGGCCCTGGGGGTAGGGAGTTCCCCATCCCCAGGGGTCTCCAGAGACTGGGTTGTTGAAGAGAAGAGTTGAGCCTGGCTTGGGTCTAAGGACATCAACTCTACTGACTGTTGGATTCCCACACACACGGGAGAATGTCGGTGCTTACACAGTTGGTGTATGTGTGTCTGCACACTCCCACCACCCGGGTGATCTCGTGCCAAACGCTACTCCGCCTTGCCGTTGTGCCTTGCCCTGAGCGGTGATCAATGGAGGATGCTGATGGGATCTCCCCAGCACAGGCGGACCTCAAGCCCCCTCCCCACTATCTGCCCACATTCGACCTAGAGATGGGCAGCCTTGGACTTGGCAGGAGCCCAGGAGAAGGCCCCGGAGACACCTGCTTCTCCCACATCTCTGAGAGCTCAGCGTCCCTATGGCCTAAGGAAATCTGATCTAGATAATGCTTGGTGGCAATGGGTGGGCAGGATGAGAGGACAGTGTGGGAAGGGATATTTCACCAAGTCCGATTTAGTCTGCTTCACAAAGTTTTCTTGGGTTTCAGCAGGAAATCACTCCCGCTGTTCATCCACATCACAGCCTGGTTTGTGCGGTGGGGCCACATCAAGGGGCTGAGGCCCAGCAGGGGGCTGCTGTGCCCTTCACCTCCCCCCATATTGGCCCCAGTGCCCCACTTTCCTCCGTCGTTCCTCAGTGTACCTCCCGGCTGTGGGCCTCCCTTTGGGCCCATCCCTCTGGCCCAGCCCCCTCGACTCAGCCCCTCCATCCAGCCCCTCCACCCGGCCACACTGCTCCTTCCAGTTCAGAACCTCTTGCTTGCAGGCTTTGGGGCGTCCAGGCTGCGCTGCCATCCCTGGGGAGCTGGCAGCTCTGAGGGCCCTGGTCAGAACCATCTCCATAAATTTCATTCCTACGCCCACTCTGCCACCGCATCCCAGTGGAAATAGGACCTCGTCCAGACTCAAGCTTTCCAGAGAATTTTCACCAAGAGCAATCCTGAGGCCCCAGGGATTGGTCTTAGTGGGAATTCTTGGGGGAGTGGGACGGGATTGGGGGAAGCCACGGTGCTAAGTCAGAGACCCTGGGGTGTGCTGCAATTTATTCTCCAAGAGGCTGGAAGGTGGAGGCCTTGGACAAAGGTTCTCTTCCCTTGGGGATATCCAAATTCTACTCCAAGGATTAAGAACATTCAGATTTGTAGGTGGTTCCCCCTCTTTCACTCTGTAATAGAAAAGGCTTCCCTCCGCCCACTCCAGCCTTCCCCCAGCCCAGCTTCCCTGAATCCCTGTCTCCTTTCTAGCTCAAGCAACACATCCCAGCTCGTGCATCATCCGAGAGTGCTGAGGGCCCCTGTTTGGGGCAGGCATCCCGCCATCCAAGACAGGAGGACAGGGAGCCAGACACATGAGTGCAATGCCTGTCTGGTTCCTTCACCTTCCAAAGGAGGCGGTTCTCAAAAGAAGGCCTCCAGAAGACCCTCCTCCCCAGATCCCAGGGCCTGGGGAGATGGGACAGACAGACAGACTCATAGCACAGACATGCAAGAAGCAAGCAGTGCTCCCCAAGGAACCCCACCATGCGCTGTGCTCGGGGGAAGTGATGACACGAGGACATCTGGGAGTAGGGCGTGGGGTGGCTGGAGGGAGGGGAAAGCTATGAGGCAAAGTTTGAAGGGGGAGAAGATAAAAGATGTTGTGCGGAGGAAGGGTGTCCGGGGAGGTGGGAGGTGGAATCCAGATGTCCAGTCTCCAACGCTGCAGAGTCTGGCGGTCCTGGCCCGAGCTCTTGGTCCTGACGCAAACCATCTGCATGGCCTTGGGCTGGACACTCAGTTGCAAGCCCTTGCTAGCTTCAGATTTCCCAAATGGCTGGTAAATACTGACCTCACAGAGTTGAGATTTCAGAGCAACACGTGAGGCACGTGACGGTTCTCATCCTCGGAGCTTGGCAAAGGGCACCCCAGCGCCTCCTGGCTGCTCAGCCCCGTGCCGTGTCTCCTGCGTCCTCTCCTGGATGCTTTTGCTTTGCCTTGCGCAGGTTGCTGTGTTGGTTGGTTTCTTCCTTTCTTTTTTTTTTTTTTTGCTGAGGTGAGATTCACATAACATAAAATTAACCATTTTAATGTGAACAATTCAGCCGGTTGTGCAGTGGCTCATGCCTATAGTCCCAGCTACTCAGGAGGCTGAGGTGGGAGGATCTCTTGAGGCCAGGAGTTTGAGACCAACCTGAGCAACACAGTGAAACCTCATCTCTAAAAAAAATAGAAAAATTAGCCTGTCGTAGTGGTGCATGCCTTTAGTCCCAGCTACTCCGGAGTCTGAGGCAGGAGGATCTCTTGAGCCCAGGAGTTGGAGCCTGCAGTGAGCTACGATGACACTGCTGCACTCTAGCCTGGGTGATAGAACAAGACCCATCTCCAAAATAATAATCAACTGAGGAAGTCAGTGGCATTTCACACATTCACAATGTTATGCAACCACCCCTCTGTCTAGTTCCAAAACATTTTCATTACTTCATTAAGCAGTTTCGCCCCGTACTCCCTCCATCCCAGCCCCTGGAAACCACCAATCTGTGTTCTATTTCTATGAATTTACCTATTCTGGATGTTTTGTATAGATGGAATCATATAATACATAACCTTTGTGTCTGGTTTCTCTCCTTTAGCACAATGTTCTCATTGCATGGATGCACCGTGATTTGTTTATCCATTCATCTACTAACGGACATTTGGGCTGTTTCTATCTTTTGGCTGTTGTAAATGCATAGTGCGGCCATGAACGTGTGCAAATGTCTTGTTCGAGTACCTGTTTTCTTTTTTCTTTTCTTTTTTTTTTTTTCGAGACAGAATCTCCCTCTGTTGCCCCGGCTAGAGTGAGTGCCGTGGCGTCAGCCTAGCTCACAGCAACCTCAGACTCCTGGGCTCAAGCGATCATTCTGCCTCAGCCTCCCAAGTAGCTGGGACTACAGGCACGTGCCACCATGCCCGGCTAATTTCTTCTATATATTTTTAGTTGTCCAGATAATTTCTTTCTACTTTTTTTTTAGTAGAGATGGGGTCTCGCTCTTGCTCAGGCTGGTCTCGAACTCCTGAGCTCAAACAATCCACCCATCTTGGCCTCCCAGAGTGTTAGGATTACAGGCGTGAGCCACCGCGCCTGGCCTCAAGTACCTGTTTTCAATTTTGGAATATACCTAGGAGTGGAATTGCTGAATCATATGGCGCTTATCTGATTAACTTTTTCTTTTAACCACCAGACTATTTTCCACGGCAACTGAGCTGTTTTATGTTCCCATCAGCGATGTACTAGGGTTCTAATTTCTCCACATCCTTGCCAACACTTGTTATTTTCCCTTATTTTTTTATTATAGCCATCCTAGTGGGTGTGAAGTGGTACCTCATTGTGGTTTTGATTTGCATTTCCCTAATTATTAGTGAGGTTGAGCATCTTTTCATGAACTTTTGGGCTATTTTTATATCTTCTTTAGAGAAATAGCTATTCAAATCCCTTATCCATCTTTTTTCCTTTGTCTATTTTTAAATTGGATTGTTTGTCTTTTTGTCTTAACCCCTCTGAGCCCATTTCTTCACTGTCCAACAGGGATGCTATTGTCTAAGTGTTACTGCAAAGGTATTTACTGCACAGTAATGTACATAAAGGGCCCGGCGCATGGTTGGGAGTGATAACCATTAGCTGACGCTGAATTAGGCTCTGGTCTAGGGGGACCAACCATGCTAGTTTTCCCAGGCTGGTCCTGGTGTTAGCACTGAAAGTCTGGCATCCCGGGAAATTCCTCAGTTCCAGGTAAACCAGGATGGTTGCTCATCTACGGTGCTCCCAGATAAGATAGACAGCGTGCATCCTTGCCAAGTCTTCACTCTGAACCTCAGTTTCCTCGTCTGTAATGCGGGACTGATACTGCCACACAGAGTTGTTATAAAAATGGGATGTGCTAACTGGTTGAGAAAGTTAACCAGAAAAATCCCTCCCAGGCCTTACCTAAAAGTACAAAAACAGGATCACAGTAACAAAAGAGGATTTCCTGGCCTTAACGCTTCAGGCGCTATCTTTCACAGTCCAGTGCTCCTCAGAGGAAGGGAAAGGAGCAGGGGTGTTGGCAGTGCCTGGGAGCTTGTTAGAAATTCACAATGTCAGTCTCCAACCATACCACCCTGAATGCACCCGATCTCCTCTGATCTCGGAAGCTAAGCAGGGTCAGGCCTGGCTAGTACTTGGATGGGAGAAATTCGGAATCTCAGACCCCTCAGACCTGCAGAATCAGAATTCCCAGGTACAACAGGTCCTCCAAGAACTTCGTTTTGTTATAATATCGACGAGAAAAAGAAATGGATCCCCATCTGAGGCCACCGTCTGTGTGGAGTTTGCATGTTCTCCCCATGTCTTTGTGGGTTTTCTCTGGGTCCTCTGGATTCCTCCCACATCCCAAAGATGTGCGTGTTAAGTTCCTCGGCATGTCTGAGTTGTCCCAGGGTGAGAGTTGACACCCCATGAGAGGGTGTCAGAGCACCTCTGATGGAATGAATGGCATCTTAGCCAGAGTCGGTTCCCACCTTTCACCCTGAGCTGCTGGGGTAGGTGCCAGCCACCCGCAACCCTGAACTGGAATAATTGGATAAATAATTATCTTACTTGTTTTTATGAATCCTTCTTAAATGTATGTATATAGCTCACATATATTTCGATGTTTCATATTAGAAGTGTTTTGGTCTTTATTTAGAAGTTTGGTGTTTTTTGGACCAGAAATATATTGGAGGAACTTAACTCTTGCTTATATCAATTAACCAGTGGTAAAATTCATTTTGTTATATGTTGTTTTGCTTAAAATTGCAGTTTCCAAGAACACATGGCTGACGGTAAGTGAGGACTCACTGTAATTCATGTGCACACTCAAGTGTGAGAGGCATGGCTTTAGACCAAAGGCTTCGAAGCCAAGAAATCATCCAGGATGTGGAAATTGCATCAATATCTCCCTCACAGTAGTGTAACATTTATGAGAGCATAAAAACTGGAAGCACCTAAATGCCCAATAAAAGGGAAACGGTTAAGAAAATTGTGGGTTTCCCTCTGAGTGGATTGTCATGAAGCCATGACAAATGATGGCCAGAAGTACCACGGTCACCATCGGAAAACTACCTTAGATATCAAGAAATGTGACGGAAGCAGGATTATGAGCGCGAGATTATATATACATATGAAAAAGCACCAGAAGGAAATAGGCCATATGAGGCCAGAGGAGGGACAGGGGAGGCCTGTTTTGGTTTTGTTTGTCCTTATTGTCCTAATTCTCTGTGGTTATATGATTTATGTTTATGCCATCACATCTCCGGTTGGCTGTCATCCCCCAAAAAGCCCACGTGTTGACTCAGTGCCAGAATAGGAGGATGTCTCTGTTTCCGCGAAGCGTTGGGGTGTTAAGAAACGCCCGGCTGGAAAGCCAGTCCGTGCTTTCTTTCCAAGCCTAATCCAAACCCCCTTTCCAGGGCTTTCTTAGGTCAGCCTCACCCACCCTGACACCTCTTTACCCCAGGCCCTCAGTCTGGGTCCCTCCTTTCTGGGATAGACCGGGGTACCCACTTTCTGCACTTCTGTGGTGACAGGTGTCCTGTGTGCATTTATTTCAGCCTGAGGTTCGAGTACCTTCGGAGGGCAGCTGGAGCATATTGTGTGGGAACATGAGGTGAGGGGCAACAATAGCAGCAGGGGGTGTTAAAGGGGCCCTTCCCGAGTGCCAGCTTCATCCCATGGCTTTACATTTAATCCACACATCTACCCGATGCGGCAGGTGTTTCTCTCTTTAACTATCAGGAACAGAGAGGTGAAGTCACCTACCCAAGGTCACGCAGTTAGTGAATTGCAGAGCCAGGACAACAGTTCAGGTCTTTCTGCCTTCAGAGTCTGAGCTCTTAACCACCGTCTCCTCGGGGACAAAAATGATTGACATGCTGGTGCAGAGGGTGCTTCTAGACCAGTACTTTACTCTGCAAAAAATCCCCTGGGAAGCTGTTCCAAATGTACGTTCTGATTTAGCAGGTTTGGGGCTGGGCCCAGGAATCGGCATTTCTAGGGAGAGTGACGCTCATGTTGCTGGTCCGGGGGCACACTTTGAGTAGCAGAGATCTAGAACGCATTCCCGTTGGTCTTGGAAGGCCTCAGGAAATGGCAGCAGCAGGGACTGGGATGTCCCCTCCCCACAGTAATCCTGCCCGCGCGTCCCGTGTTGGGCCAGCTGCCTGCAGCACCATCCTGACGGGCCTGGCTGGCCGAGTCTCTGCATTAGGCCCCGCGGGGCGCCCTCGGTTGCTCGTCCCAGCATTTCCACCTGCCAGTTGGCTGACAGGTGATGGGCCGGTTGTGACAGCTCAGCCAGAGTTTCTATCCAGAAACGTCTCGAGCTCAGCCAAGGTAAATGCTACCCTGCCGTCAGCAGTGAAATGCCTGCCGGGCCTCCTGGCGTGACTAATTGAGGCAGAAGAGACATTGTAACACGGACGTTTAGGATGGAGCTGGGGACCGTTTAGAGGAGGCAGCCCCCGCAGTCAACCTTTCATGGAAAGGTCCAGCAAAATCACCGTAATAGCTCCCCCTTCTCAAACACCTACTGTGGCCCGGGCACCGGGCTCAGAGCTTTCTGTTGACATGTTTTGTCTAATCCTCTCAAGAGTCCGGCGAGAAAGATTCCTGAGGAAACTGAAGCTCAGAGCGGAGAGGAAGGTTTGGCACCGACTATTACGTGATGCAGCCAGGTTTTGAACTTGGGTCTGTCCGACTCCACAGCCCATGCTCTTGATCCTAGGGCAGTGGTCTTCAGATTGTGCCCCACGGAACCCTAAGGGTTCCCAGAGGTGCCTCACAGGCTGCTAGGGGAGGGAGGGTGGCGGAGAAGGAGGTAGCACGGCAGGCCAGGCTCTGGGCCCTTCCCTTCCCTTCCCCCAGAGCGGCTTTACTTTGATGTGATTTTTTTTTTTAATTTTATTTCAGCATATTATGGGGGTACAGAT
This sequence comes from Avahi laniger, assembly GCA_963575035.1. Lineage (NCBI taxonomy): Eukaryota > Metazoa > Chordata > Mammalia > Primates > Indriidae > Avahi > Avahi laniger. The sequence goes on along the minus strand of CAUYSK010028873.1, from coordinate 46,647 downwards.
GTTTAGGTTATGTATGTTGCCCTTGCCCCCCCCCTCCAAGTCCGAGCTTCATCTTTGATGTGATTTTATGGATTGAGCTTCCACGGAAGACGAGTTGGACGAAAGGATTTCAGGACCCAAAATATTTGAAATTCGTAGCACACTGCCTCCCAAACAGATGTGGATTATCGACCAGGGCTTCTTACACACATCTCAGAGAAACATAATTCCCTTTGGCGGACTTGCCCAGTGATCTGGCTCTTGCTACCATCCCTAACCCTCACTGCAGAGTTAGGTCACCCCTGTCATAGCTTCTGTGATGGGCTGGGAATCGCGTGAATTCCCCAGGAAGGCTCACTGCCAGGCGCCATCTCTATGTCCTTTTTTAGAGACACACAGATGTGGATTGCAGTAAAGATGCCCTGGGATGGGCTGGCCTGAAGAGACCGCTTAGGGCTTTGAACTAATTAGGACACAGGTTCAGCTGTTATAACAAATGCCCAACTGACAGGGCACTTAGACGTGAGAGAAAGCCATTCTTCTCTCAGAGGTAGCTGTGTGAGCGGAAGTAAGCAAGGGTTGGTATAATATCCGCACAGTGTCGGGGACCCAGTTTCCCTCTATCTTGTTGCTCTGCCTTCTGCAACATGTATCTTCCATTTTGTGGTCCAGGATGGCTGTTGCAGCTCCCACCATCACATCTGTATCCCAGCCAGGCAAGGGGAGGGCCCCCCATTCCTATTAAGGGAAATCATTCTGCTCATCCTGCATTGACCAGACAGAGTCATGTAGCCATACCTAGGTGGAAGGAGGGCTGGGGGATACAGTCTAGCTGGGTGGCCATGTGCCCAGCTAAACCTGGGAGCTTCTGCTACTCAAGGAAGAAGGGGAGAGTGGCTATGGGGAGATCATTATTAGTCTGTGCCATGGGTGGGACTTCCTCCATCCAAACTGCCGGTGTGAGTGGCGGCATGGTCAGAGGCCCACAGTGGCAGTTGGGAAGTGTCCCCCAAAGTTGGTGAGTTCCAAGCCATGGGACACTTTTCCTCAGTGGCCAGTCAAAAAGCCAGCAGTGATTGACTTTGTAGAGGAAAAATCACAGTGGCCGATGTGTTGCCAGGTGAAAGTTCTCCCAGAAATTTGGTTTCTCACTTCTCTCTTCTCATTCAGATTCTTGCTATCTGTACTGACGAAGGACTGCCTGGGCTCTCCCTGGAAGTTCTTCCTCTGATCACCCCATAAGCAAGACTGTTTTATTTCATGTTCTTTTGGTTCTGAGGAGCCATTTGAGCTGTCTCGCAGAGGAGGGTCACAGTGGGGGTGCGGAGAACTGTCATGGAACTTGAAGGCTGGACACAGAGGGACATAGAGCCAGACCTCAGGGAAACCGGAAAGCCATCGGGAGCCAGGGCAGCTCTCTCTGTCTCTCCAGTTCCCCCCTCAGCTTTTGTCTCTATTTCGTTAATTCGTCATGTATTTATTGAAGCCAGATGCGTATGAGGTCTTCCTTCTCCTCTCTGTGGACCAGCGTCTTCTGCAGACAGCTCCAAATGGCGCTGGTTTCCGCTCCTGAGCCTCCGTGACCTTTCAACTCAGCTCTGCTGCCACCAACTTCTCAGTTTCCCAATTTCATGCTCCCTGGAGAGGGATCTGATTGGCTCAGGCTACATAAGCCATAGGTTGTAGGCTTCCAATAGACAGACTGCTTTTGAATCATGTGACCACCTGTGTACAATCCATCTGGCTGGGGAAGCCCAGGGTCCCGTGGGAGAATATGGCGGGTGTGGTCGCTTAGCGGGGTCTGTGTGCGTGTGGGGGGTCAGATGGCCTTGGAGTGGGGGCTAGGCATCCTAAAACATGTCTGGTACTAGGACATCATTAAAAATACGATGTTACACCTGCAATTTGAGGTAGCAGGGCTCCATGCAACGCCGATGTTCCAGGAGCATCAGAAATTCTAGACTAAGAGGACTGGTTCCAGAAAGCCCTGGGTGCGCAGGGACAGCTTTAATGGCATCACTGGTGCTCCGCTCCGAGGAAGTTGGATAAGCTCTGGTTCCACAAAGAACTGGACGGAGACAAAGGATACGGGCCAAGGAGGCCCCCACCCCGGCCGAAGGCCCTTGTTCATTCCACAAGGCCTGACCTACTGGCAGAATCGTTGTGCCTCCCTGGGCACGCGGACAGATTGGAGGACACTGGGCAGACAGGTCCTTACTAAGCTTTGCTTCCGGAAAGTAAAAGGCATGTTTCTTGGGTTTTTTTTGTTTGATTTTGTTTTTGTTTTTGTTTTTTTAAGGCTGGTCTAGTGAAGCAGTGGGAGTGGAGAAGGAACAAATGAATCTGTAACTGATTGTGATCAATTAGTCGTAAATACCGCCGCACTCGGACCGGCCTGGTTCTTGTTTTCTGAGAGTGCTGGTTCACTGGCAGGGTTCAGAGGGTGAGGGGACACTGTGGTTGACTTTTGATGTGTAACTGACCTCACGGCCTTGTTTGATAGGAATGGGATTTGGGGCTCCATGTTACCCCACACCGCAGCCCGTGTTTGGTTTAGGTGGAAGCTATTCAGCATCTGGTGCTGTCCCGGCTCCGGGTGTTAGTTCAGAGGTGGCACGTGGCCCAGGTTGGCCCAGTCATCCCGAGGTACACACGTTCATTCAGTGGTTGGGGAGATGTGCGCTCTCCTTCTCTTGCTGTTGGTGAAAGGTCACTGTCTTTGAGTGGGACCGATAGCTGTTTCAGATAGCTATGTGATCTGGGGCCTCACTTAGCAAACGAGACTGATGGCCGGGCGCGATGGCTCACGCGTGTGGTCCTAGCACTTTAGGAGGCTGAGGCCAGGAGTTCACTTGAGACCAGCCTGAGCAATAGTGAGACTCTGTCTCTACAAAAACTTAAAAAATTGGCTGAGTGTGGTGTCGTGTTCCTGTAATCTCAGCTATTCGGGAGGCTGAGGCAGGAGGATTGCTGGAGCCTGTGAGTTTGAGGTTGCAGAGAGCTAGGATCACGCTGCTGCCCTCCAGCCCAGGTGACAGAGGGAGACCTTGTCTCAAAAAAGAAGAACACAGGACTGATATTAGTACTCTCCTTCCTCCCAGCGTTGCGGCGCAGTGATAAATGTGGAACGCCCGGCACACTGTCGTCACGGCTCTGTGAATGCCGGCCTCCCCTCTCCTCCCTCCCGCTCTCCCAGTCACTCCCCTGTGGACTTTGTCCTTGGCTCTGCCCAGCAGTGACCTGCTTCAAGTCACCCCCACCCCCAAGCTGCAGTGTGGCCTTACCCCTCACCCTGTGGCCCCCCTCGACCAGTGCTCTGAGGAGATACAGCTCCTGGCTTCACTGTCCCCGAGTAATCAAAGTCCTGCGCCTTCATTTCCGACACTTGGAGGCTTGGGGAGAGCTCTCGCAGGAAGCAGGCTGACTGCAACAAAACCTTTCTCCCAGCCTCAAAGCACGTCTTAGACACGGCCAGCTCCGGGTCCTAGGCGGGAGCTGGATTCAGTTGACTCCCAGACGTACCCGAGAGCACCTGTTTACCCTCCACTGCTATCCCGCTCGGTTTGCTGGAACGATCCTATCCTGATCACCAGAATGTGTGGTGGCACCAAGAGAACGGGCAAAGCATGAGGGGCAGGCTTTCACAAATGATACTTTGTTCAACAAATCCTCCAACTGAATACAGACTCGGTGCTTAAACACTGAAGGTAAAGGCTGGCCTTACCCTTGGGGAACTACGGGCTTACAGGAAAGGCAGACGTGAAGATAACAAGTATGAAAGCCAAGTGCATCGTTACAAGCGCAAAACATTAAGAGAGTGAAGCACGGGGCGCGATGAGACCGTGGCGGAACAGGGAGGCACTCTTGGACAAGTGACCCCTGCGCTGAGGCCTGGTGGACAAGGAAGAGTCGCTTCTGAACAGGATGGGGAAGAGATTTTGAATCACAAGAGGCACCAAGGCCCTGAGGCAGACAAGTAGCTGGTGATTTCTGGAACTGAGAGAAGCCCAGCAGGACTGGTGCCTGGAGAGCATGGGAAGAGGAGGAAGTGCTGGGTGGGGCCACATCACTGTGCATTTGTGAAGGATTTGTGTGTAAGTGTTTAACAGAGAGCTGAACCCGGGGATTTAAGGCCCATCCCTCCAGCAACGTCTTCAGGGGCTGAGGCTCCATCCAGTTCTCCAACTCCACCATCCTCAGGGTGTGGCTCTTGTCCTTATACTCACAAGATGGCTGTTGGAGCTCCAGCAATCATGTCTGCATTCCAGGCAGGAAGAAAGAGAAGGGCAAAGATAAGGGGGACTCTAGGACCTTCAGCTAATCTCATGAATCAGCCTGTGTTATGTGGCAACCCTTAAGTCATCCAGAGAATGAAGTTGGTTTTAGATGGCTACATTGCTGTATGCAAGGGAATGGATATTGGGTAGGCCGTGCCCAGAGTCTACCACACAGGGACTTGTAGGTTGTGGTAAGGGATGTGGCCTTTGTTCTAAGTGCAGCTGGGGAGCCACAGAATGTTCTAAAGGAGGGGAGTGACGTGGAGAGGGGAAAACAACTGCAGGTTGTCCCAACTGAGCCACAGCGACACACACCTGTGGGCATGTGTGTTAGTTTCCTCGGGCTGCCATAACAAATTATTACATTTGGGGTACTAAAAACAACAGAAATATATTCTCTCACAGTTCTGGAGGCTAGAAGTCAAGGTGTCAGCAGGGCCACACTCCTCTGAAGACCCCAGGAAAGAATCCTTCCTTGCCTTCTCCTAGCTTCTGGTGGCTTCCGACGATCCTTGTCTCCAGGACAGTGTCTCGAGGGAGCCCCAGAAAGCTTGTGAGCGAGTGATGTGGCCTTGCAAGTGTTTTAGGTTGGTGTGACTGCCGTGCCAAGGACGGCCGGAGGCACGGGCAGTTTGGAGGTGGCGACAATGGGAACACCCGCCACTACCACGCTTCTTCCGCTCATCTTCCCACGGCCTGCCCGGACCCAGGGTCCCCGAGCGTGTCCCGTTAGAAGAGCAGAGTGAGGAGTGCAGGAACCCTCGTTGCTGCTCATGCTGCGCCCAGGGCAAGGGCTGGCTGGGCAGCTGGCAGCTTGGCAGGGAGAACATCGTTTGTTCTGCTGTGTCTGCAGCCACCGCTGCTGGGCAGCCTCATTAGTGACCCACGATACCCAGGGCTCCTCGCGGGTCAGTAGTCCCAACTCTGCGGTGGTGACTGCCAAGGGAACCTGCCCACCGGCCTCCTGTCCTCCTGCGGCTGGTGCTTTTGGGCGGGTTCCAGGAAATGCTCCGACATCGCCCATTCCTGGCTCTTCCAGTCTTTCTGCCAACCATTTCCCTCGACTCCTTTAAATCCTGGCCCCAAATGCTCCTCTGCAAGAGAGGTGTTGCAGAATGGACCCCGAGCCACAGTGTTCTGGCTTGTTCTTTATTTCATTTCCACTGGGCACACAGCAGAGGTTGAAAACTATGCCCTGAAGGAAGCTTTGCTACTGCTCTCCCCTTTCTCAACCCGCTGGTGACCGCAGTCTGGGCTCGTGTCATCTTTGCTTGAAGGTGTGTGTCCACATATTCTGCTCACGTAAGTCCAGCCTCCTTCATCAGACCAGCAAATCTCCAAGATCAAGGATCAGCCTCCTTCTTTAGACTGGTGCCTTCTAAGATCCAGTTTTTTCTTTTCCCTTAAACAGGGTACTTCTCAAGGACAGGGACTCTGACTCCCCCTTGGTCTGGGAGCTTCCTGGAGACAGGGGCTCTGTCTGGGGCTGTCTTGTCTATTCCTCCCTCATGCCCCAAACTGAGCTCGGCCTTGGTCGTGCTCTGAAGGGACTCGAACTGCAGGATGAGCCTCCTGGCTTGTCTGGAGGTGGCCGGACTGAGCAAGGACACAGCAGGTGTGGGTTTGGCTGGGCCAGACCTGCTGGGCATGGCTAGGGGCCAGGTGGTGAGCTGTCTGGGGCCCAGGGGAGCCCAGGGTCTCCTAAGCCTAAACTTGTCTCTGGGCCACAGGTCCAGCACCCAGGGAGGGCAGTGACTTCTTGTCTGAGTGGAGCGGGGCGGGGCAGAGAGTGGCTCCCGGCACGCGTGACTACTCATGCCTCCCGTGGGCTTTGTCGTGGGTGCCGGCAGGAGGACAACCACAGCTACTATGTGTCCCGTCTGTACGGCCCCGGCGAACCCCGCAGCCGGGAACTGTGGGTGGACGTGGCCGAGGCCAACCGGAGCCAAGTGAAGGTCCACAGAATACTCTCCAACACCCACCGGCAGGCTTCGGTGAGTGCCCAGGTCCCCGCAGTGCGTCCCCGGGGCTGGGAGGCCGAGGGCCAGCCCACCTGGCCTGGCCAGTTGGCGTGGCTGTGGCCTGAGGTCTGTGATCTCGGAGGTGCCTTCCAGGGGTTCCTGTGGGGCTCATCCAGAGCAGGGGTGGCCACCTGTGGTCCTAGAGGCCCGCCCTGGACATGCTGTCTCCACTCGTTGCAGACAAGCACGGGGCAGGGTGGGTGCCAGGCCCCCGGCCTGCAGCTCGGCCCATGCTGACTTTCTCCCATCCCCTGCAGAGAGTGGTCTTGTCCTTCGATTTCCCTTTCTACGGGCATCCGCTGAGGCAGATCACCATAGCAACCGGAGGTAAGGCCTTGTCAGTGGGTCCTGCGGGAGGGTTTGGAGATCTCAGCCCGAACTCTAGGGGCCTCCCTGGGGAGGCTCGTTGGAGACAGGATTGTACAGATGGACTGGGAGACTCACGTTTGCCCCTTGGGAACCCGGTTCTCAGAAGGGAGGTCAGTGACTGTCAGACCACCCCCCCTTGCATCAGCTCACCTGCTCGTGTGTGTGTGTCTCCCTCTGGGCCAGCGTGAGTCCTGTGTCCCTGCGTTTCTGAGTCCGTGAACGAGAGGGAGACGGAGACTCCAGTGAGAGCCTGGGCTCCTGGGACCAGGCTCTGCGTTGACACGAGGAGCCCATCGTTAATTCCTGTGCACTTTAGTTCTCTGTCCCACTTCCCCAGGGACGGGAAAGCTGAATGTCACTTCCTCTTCCTGTCCCTTCACCCTACAGTTTTGTCCGCCTGGAGGGACAGGGAGAATCTTTTCTGGTTTGGGGCCCTTTGGCTCCGTACACACCAGACCCAGAGCCCACCAGGCAGGGACAGGGGACAGAGGTCCCCCTGTCACTTCCAGCTCTGCCCCTTACGGCCCTTGGGAAAAGACCCCAGAAGCAGCCCCTCTCTGGGCCATCTCTGGTGACTCCTCTGCGCCTCTCCCCGCCCTAGGCTTCATCTTCACGGGTGACGTGATCCATCGGATGCTCACAGCTACGCAGTACGTGGCCCCCCTCATGGCCAACTTCAACCCTGGCTACTCCGACAATTCCACAGTTGCTTACTTTGACAACGGTGAGACCAGATCTCAGAATTTAGGTCACCTGGCTCCAGGGATGCCTCGGTCCAGCCCCTTTAGAGGAGCCCAAGATCCAGAGAGGGCAAGCGTCCCGCAGCCCCAGAGCCAGGCAGCCACACCTTTCTGTGCTCAGTTTCCTCATCTGTAAGATGGGGACAGAATGCCCACTACCCCACAGGATCAAATGAGGTCACAAGATGAAAAATGCTTGGCTCTTAGTAAAGGTAAAATAAATGTTGGGACCTTTATTATTTTTCATCCTTACCAGGTTGTCCTGTGAGCACCACCCCAGGAGAACAAACATCTCTCCTGTTTCTCCTCCTTTTTATCTCAAGGGGTCAGGATGGGCAAGAAGGAAGGGGCATGCGTGGGGGTAAGAGGTGATCGAGTACGGTGTCCGGGGGCTGAGGCAGGACCTTCTGGCTCCTGTCCAGTGTGGAAGCCAGGCTGGTGTTTGTGGGCTGCCCAGTTCCTGCCTCCTCAAATCTGCAAACTGCCCGCGTCATCCCAAGCGACCCCACCTGTGCCCAAGCCGTTTCTGCAAGGCCCTGCTCCTTGCGCTACCTCCTCATCCAGCCAGGCCTCTGCTCTTCTCCCCAGGAACAGTCTTTGTTGTTCAGTGGGACCATGTCTACCTCCAAGGCCGGGAGGACAGGGGCAGCTTCACCTTCCAGGCAGCTCTGCACCGTGATGGCCGCATTGTCTTCGGCTACAAAGAGGTGAGTGGACCCAGCCACAGAGACAGCTGGGTCTTGAAGCCTTTCTTTCATTCAACAGATATTTGTAGTGAACTTGCAATGTGCCAGGCACAGGGCTTGGCGCTGGGGATACAGCAGTTACTAAGATGATTGTGGGCCCTACCCTTGTGGAGCTGTCAGTCTGATTGAGAAAACAGACAGTAATTACATGGATAAATGTAGAACTGCCACTGTGACAAGCATTCCTAAGTAGAGGTGCCTGGTGTTAACAGAGCCATGCACAAGGTTCCTCACGTTGGTAGAAGCCAGGGGAGGCTTCCCTGAGGAAAAGAGTTGAAATCTTCAGGACGAATAGGAGTTAAGGAAGCAAAGAGGGGAGTAAAGTGTGTTCCGGGAGCGAGAACAGCACATGCAAAGGTCCTGCGGTAGCAGAGCATGGCTGGTACAAAGCACTGAAAGAAGCAGCATGGCTGCAGGGAGAGAGTGAGGGGCAGGACAGGGCAGGGAACAACAGATTTTCCTTTGAGAAAGGTCACGTGGCTTCAGAGTGGGGAACAGATTGTTGGGGGTCAAAGGGAATGCTGGGAGATGACTTAGGAGACAAGCAATGGCAGCTTGGAGTGGGGTGGGGGAGATGGAAAGAGCTGGCCAGCTTTGAGAGCCACTTAGCAGGTTCATTAACAGGCTTTGGAGATGCATTAGATGGGGAAGGGAAGAAATGAAAGAAATCACTGAGACGGGGAAAAGGAGAACATGTGCCAGGAGGTGGTGCGGGGGAGCCTGGAATTGGGATGAGGGCCCACTGGGTTTGAGATGTCTTCGAATCCTCCAAGAGGTGACACGGGTCTGGAGCTCAGAGCAGACGTGGGGCTTCCAACCCACATCTTCTCCCCACTGCAGATCCCTATGTCTGTCCTGGAGATCAGCTCCTCCCAGCACCCTGTCAAAGCAGGCCTTTCAGACGCCTTCATGATTCTCAACCCATCCCCGGACGTGCCAGGTGAGTCCCCAGGGATCCCGCAGAGGCCCGGACTGGGTAGGACTCGACCCAGATTGACGCCACGCCGGTGGGGGGTGGCAGAGAGTCGAGTGGGAACTGGGGGAAGGAGGGAGACGCAGTGAGCTCCGACTCGTCTTGGTTACAGTAGAGGGACCATCTTTCCCAACACAACCTCCAGGGGGAGGCGCTGCTCTGGCTGTTGAAGGGAAAGGGAGCCAGAGCCCTCCACGAGCACCTGCTCCTTTCAGAAAGTCTCCAAAGACACCACATTACGGGGTGTTGAGTCCTCCTAGAACACAACCGTGATGGCCTCCTCACCCCAGGGATAAAAGGAGCATCACAGGGTGTCAGGAGACAGGAACGCAGCCTCAGACATGCCATCCACTCTCTGTCATCTCTCTGGCCTCAGTTGCCTCATCTGTGAAATGGGAGAGGAGCTGGAGGGCTCCTTCTTCCCCCAGGTCCTCCTCCAGCGCTGACATCTTAGGGGACCACAGCTCTTTCTTTCCTGCCTCCGGTCCCCAGCCCGTGCCCATGAGGGCCAGGGATTCGCGTTCCTGGGGACGCCGCAGGCCTGCCATCCGCTGCTTCTAGACCCCTGGCTCAGTGGCTTTTTAACCTGACCTCTCCTGCTGAGCCGTGTGCAAGTTCTGCCATGTAACCTGCAGGACCCCAGGTGGGTCTAGGGGACAGCCTTGTCAGTCTTCCCACCCCACCTGTGCTCGATGGGGCCTGGGGACCTTCTGAGCTCCACCCTGGCCGTGCCAGGTTGGGTGAGAGGATGTGCTTGGGAGCCACCAAGGCACCTTCCTGTAGAAGGGCCAGGCACCCCCATTCCTTGAATTCTGAGGCTTCCAGGGGAAGCATCATTGCTTATGTCTGTTGATTAAACTCCCATCAATACACATGTTCTGACTTCCTGCTGCAGACTAGGCCACTATGTTCCGGGGGCCGTTGAGATCCAATGAAGAGGAAGCCAGTACTGCCCTTGAGGCATTTGTTGTCTGAGCACAGCCTCTGTCCTTAGCAGAAATCTGAGAGCAAGGACCAGGGCTTAGTTACAAGGCTTTATCCAGAGCCTTCCACATGCAAGGTGATCGGCACCGTGCAGGGAGCTCAGCCCTGGCGCGGGAAGCCTGGGTTGGAGTCCAAACTCTGCACAGGCTTCTGACCTCTGGCAAGTCACTTAACCTCTCTGGGTTTATTTCTTCATCCGTAAAATAGGGATAAGAGTGATAGCTCGCCTCCTACAGTCACTGTGAAAATGGATGAATGCGAGAACGTACGTAACGTGTTTGGCCCGATGCCTGGCGCATCAGGTCTGGGCCCTGTACTGGAACATGGTCCCGTGCTGGCCTCTGTGACTCATATTTCATCGTCCAGCAGGACCCTGGTACCAAAGCAAACAGTGCAGGAGTGGGAACGGGTAACGTCATGATGCTGGTGTGTCACAGGTCACAAGCCACAACCACAGGGTTTTCATGTGGCTTTTGTGACCAGGGACAAAAAGTCACATGCTAGGGTGGCAGTTTCCCAAACTTCGCTCATGTGCACATCCCCCTTTGAGATTTTGCCGTTTTCATGAATTGCTGTTCTATTATTTACTAATCCTTTTCTTTATCTTCATTTATAAAATTATATTTTTTCATGAATAAGTGTATCTGGTCTAAAATTCAAAAGATAGGAAAGGATGTACAGAAAAGATTAGGTTTTTCTCCTGCCCCCCTGTCCCCCAGGTCCCTCTCCCTGGAGGCGACCAGGGCCACCCCGTTATTTCCCGAGCTGCAAGCCTGCCTGTGAGCGTGTGGGTGTACACGTAACACACGCTTAACACAAACAGGTGGCACGGGACGTCCGCTCTTGTGCGCTTGGACAAAGTGTATCGCACCCGCCATTTTGTGAGCTGCCACACTCCTTTTCATGGCTGCGTGACAGTCCGTTCCGTGGATGTGCTTTAATGTAACCCGTCCCCTAGGGACAGACTTTTCAGTTACTTCCAATCTTTTGCTATAATACATAATGCCGCAGTAGGTACTTTTATGTCCCCGTGTGAGTATTTCTGTAAGATAAGTTCTCAGTAGCTGAATCGTTGAGTCAAAGGACAGGGGCATTTCTATATATTTTTTTTTGTATAAATGTGTGGGGTACAAGTGTGATTTAGTCATATGCGTAGATTGCAAAGCGCTGCAGTCGGGGTTTTTAGGGTACCCATCACCCCAATAACGTACATGGTACCCATTGAGTGATTTCTCATCACCCCTCCCCCTCCCGATGTCCACCATTCCACACTCGATGTCCCCGCGCACACCTTATTTAGCTCCCACTTATAAATGAGGACTTTCTGTGTCTGACTTGTTTCACTTAAGATAATGGCCTCCAGCTCCATCTGTGTTGCTGATGTGCATAGTTTTGGTAGCTATGGCCAAAGTGAGTTCCATGGAGATTCCAGCACTTTACTCTCCCCGGGGATAAGCACACGCCTATCACTGCCACTTGCTGCATGTCCCAAGGCCAGGGCTGGGCCCCAGTGCTCCATTCGAATGAGTTGCCTCCAGCCCGTCCAAGGGCTGTGTCGAGGATTGACTGACAGATGACGTGCACAGAGTGCCCAGTGCAGTGCCTGGTTGTTACCCAGCAAGCATCTCTCGTCCCCATCCACACCTTCAGCCTGCCAGCGCCGTGGGTGGGTGGGTGACACTCAAGGGTCGAGGGGTCGGTGAACGGGGCCTGGTTCGTTCCCCTCTTCAGAAATTCACCAGCCCTTTCTTCCTCCACCTTCTCACCATCTCCCTTTCTGTTGCCCTCTTCTTCCTAACACCTTTCCGCTCCCAGCAGTCCTTGCCTTGGGACACACAGCAAGTGAGAGTGACAGGTGTGCTGGCCTATGGGGAGCGTAAAGTGCCAGAACCTCCATGGACTCACCTTGGCCGTAGCTACCAAAATTATCCATGCCAGTGACGTGGGAGGACCTGGAGGCCACCCTCTTAAGCGACACAGGTCAGACCCAGACACACAGCGGGCACAGACTTGGTCCCCTAAGCGCATCTGTCAGTGAGACCAGCTGCCGCACGCCCTCCCCACAGCGCTGTGTGTGGTACTTAGAGGTGGCAGAGGACAGGAGGCTGGAGCGTAGGGGCATCTGATTTGCATTTGCTTCTGGAAAGGGGTTTTGTGGTCAAGTTTTTGCTGCTTCCACTTGGGACTACTTCAGCCCTCGGCGTGCGGAGGGCGGCCCCGCCTGTGGTTCTGGGAGTAGATGGCTCTGGCGGGCCTGGGGGCAAAGCGCCCACCACTAAGCTGCAGGTGCAGACTCTCTCCTCCTGGTCAGCAGTTGGGCTGGTTATGGCCTCCATCCGCCCCTGGGCCAGTTGGCTGGTGGCCGTACTGCAGGCCTGGCCTGCACTCCAGCCTCTCTTCCCTTCCTCTCCTCCCTCTTCAGGGCCAGCACCCTCTGCCTCCTCTCCTCCCACCACACACCTGCCCGGGAAGACCTCAGGCCCCCGTGGTCTTAGACCCAGAAGTAAAGCCCGGGACACCGCGTGTTAGACGGCAGGCGCTCACTCCATACATGTGCATGTCTCTCCTCCTTCCCTTTCGCAAACATGCCTTGAACTCTCCTGCCCGTTCCTTGTATTTGTGTTGCTGTAAAACTAGAAGTGTTTTTAGCCAGCAGGACTGTTTTCCTGATTGCTGTGTGTGGATGGAGCAGTCTTTGCACTCACACACAAGAGGCGACAACAGAAAACTCTTCCTTAGTATCAAATGTGTGTCCTCCCTTGCTCGGTGCGCAGGGCCCTGTGGACATCATGTCATCCTTTAAGGCCCAGTTCCTGCCCTAGGTATTGGCTGACAGTCGGCTGGTTTACCCCACTGTGGTTATGCCAGTTGTCAAAATATTGAAATCCTTTCATTCTTCCTGAACAGCTGCTGGTTTGAGCCCCCCGAGTACCTCTTGCCACCCCATCTCCCCGAGCTCTTGGTGCTCTATCAAGTGGTTTCTGGCTCGGGGGGCCAGGCATGGACCTTTGGAGTCTGGGAACTCCTGGAATTGCATGTGGAGTGTTGAGATCCGAGTGCAGCATTTTCACATCCAGGCATTTTTCTGGGACAGTATCCATGGCTATCACTGGGGTTTAAAGTGGGCCACAATCTCTGCTTTGGGAGTGATGGCTTCTATGCGGCTCAGAGGTCAGATTCCTCTGGGTCTGATCAATTCATCCTAGCAAGTAGGGAATTTGTTTGGATTAGGTTGAGCTGCAAATAACAGTAAACTCCAAAGACCCATGGCTTAAAGGAAACAGAAGTTCAGGAAGAGTCCTGTGGTCTGCAGCCTACGGCCACCATGGATATTGCCATTGTCCAGGCCCACCTGGTTGTTCACCGCCACTTGGGTGGTGTCACTGTCTTGAAGCCAGGCTTGGCTCCTCCCTGCCAGGGGCATTGTGGGGAGTGGAGGCTGGTTCCCCACTATTCAAGAATCCCCCAGCCACTGAGCCCTGCCTGGGGGACTCTCTCCTCCCCCAGGCTCCAAACATTTTTCTCCCCACCCTGCTGGGCGAGGGCGGGGTTTGGGGGTGCCTGCTGGCTTGAGGGAAGGAGCTGCTGAACACAGACAGAGTTTTTCTTGCCATTACTGGCTTGTACAAACCGTTACACGGGCTTTGGAGTGGAGTCTGCAGAGCATCTCTGATGAAAAGAAAAGTCACGTGTGATCAGCAGCATCTGCCTGCACTCAAAACGTGCAGGGTGGCTTATACCTAGTTAGCCGGAGAGGCCGCCAGAGTCCATACAAGTTCCCCTATTTGTTCGCTTATTTCATGGACAGTGTAAAAGCAACTTTAGCGTTGCCAACATCACAACCAAAAGAGATCCTGAGTTAGTGGAATCGGTTAATGAGGATTTTATTACAAAGGGTTTATTACAAAATTGTAGCCTGCCCCTTGGCTGGCCCCAGAATGGCCTCAGACGCCCCTACTGCTCTGGTCCTCCTCCTTTACCAGAACTTTCCTATTCTTTCCGAGGAAGGCTTGAGTCCAAATAGCGGCCAGGCTGCGGGTGGGGGAGGCCAGGGTCCCGGACCAGCGGCCACGGGGACGTGGGGAGCAGAAGTGGACGTGGCCGCCAGATCTGGCCAATTTCACTCTCACCTCTCCTGCTAACGGACCCTGTAAAGTGATCTTTGTTGGAACGAAGTTTTTAATCCATCGGAGGCCCCTCCGCCCCTCTTTTCCCTTTTCTCTTTTGTTTTTCCCATTGTTCTGCTCCCTGAGTCTTGTCATTTCTCTCTTTCTTGCCTCTTCTTTCTCTGCCCTTTTTTTCCCACTTTGCTTCAGTACTGAGAAGGAATGTCCTGCCTCCCCTCCTGGGCGGAAAGCTCCTTGGGTAGGGTCTCCTGCTGGAACTTGATTCATGATTGTTGAATGAATAATAAAATGTGCAAAGGAATGAAGGAATGAATGAATGAATGAAGACTTCCCCCCAGCCCACTATCTTACATTTTTTATACCATAACCTCTCATTCTGGAAGGAAGTTTGTGGCTGGACTTTTTGGTCTCCTGACTTCTGACCAAGCCAACACTTTCTGAAATGCAACTGGACATGTAGCCAGAAAAGGCGTTCTTGCAATTATTAAAAAAAAGAAGAAAGAAAGAAAAACTGGCTATGTAAACCTCTCTTTTGAACCATTAACATTTCTTGTTGGCGTGGTAGGATTTGCCGTGTCTGGACCTTAGCATTTCTGAATCTTTGATGACTGGAAGCAGAGATAAAACAGAACGTCTCGAACTGCCAGAAATGTGGCTCTGGGGCACCGAAAGTGACATGCAAATGGACATGATTGTCCTTGGGCAAGCCACAGATATTGGTGAAATAATCCAAAGCCAATAACGCAGAAAGGGATATTGTAAAAAAATTAAAACTTACCAAAGCCATACACTCAAACAAGTACAAGATGGCGGTTGAAGTGAGCGAGTATTTTCGATTAGCGATCTGTGTCCACACACGCACCCTCGTCCCCCTCCCAACACCTCTCGGTCTCCCTGCCCCGCCGGTAGGGCTGTGTTTGTTTCCAGAGGACACCTGATGGTCCCTGGCTGCACTCACGCTCGGGCACGTCCCCAGCTCTGCTCCCCGGCCTGGATGGTGGGGAACCCATCCCTAGACCGTGGTGTCAGGTGTCTAGGAGCCCCCCTTGTCTTCCTGGCTGCCACTTGTGTCTCTGTCCTTGAAATCAGCTCCTTGACAAGTCCGTGTCTCCGTGCGCCCCACCTTGAGTCCCTTTCAAAGTCCCTTTGTCCCTCCCATTTCACCTGCCTTCTGACCAAGGGCCAGCTCTGCCCCACGTCTTGTGGGTGGAGAAATCCCGACAGCCGGCTCTCCTCCTCCTCTGGACTCTGACTCGGGAAGGAACATGGCTGGCTTTCCGTGGCTGGGGAGGAAGGGCGTGCTTCCTCTGGGCTGCGGCTGATGTTGTAATGAGCTGCTGAGGTTTTGTGACTCTTTGTAACCCATTTGTTCATTCACAGTCATTTCTTAAGGACCTGGTGAGTGCAAGGCTACTGCTAGGGGCTGGGGCCCAGAGACAAGTACCACGTGGACTCTGTCCTCGCGGAGCTCTCAGTCTGAGGGTGGCCGGGAAAGTAGACATTGATGAAACAGTGTGACAGGTGACACTGGACATTGCTCAGGGGGTGGTGGAGCTCAGAGGCCGGGCCACTAACTCTGCCCAAGGGTGGGGGAAGTCTTCGAGGAGGAGATGGCATCTGAGCTGAGCCTGGAAGGATGAGGCAGATGGGGGAAGAAAGGCTGACGTTAGGCTCTGGACCCCACAGCCTTAGGTACCTTGCAAGGTGGGAGCAGGAGACCTGGAGTTGCAGATTTATTTTTCATTCCATTGCATTTTGTGCTGAAAGGGGCGGTTTTTCAGAAGGAGAGCTGGCCCTGGGGTAGTGGATGGAGAAGAGCTGTGAAAGGCCGCCTGGAACTTTCCATTCTCAACACAGATGTTCCGAGGCCCCCAGGCTCCCTCGGAGCCCAGGCCACTGTCTCAGAGCATTGGTGTCACACAAGGGCTGCCCACATCACAAGTGGGCCTGATGCCCCCTATGGGCACATGAATTTCAAAAACGTGCCCTTCCTTGCCCAATCTGTCAGACCCTCCTGCTTGGCAAAGGGTCTTTCTTATAGCAAATCCGTGTGTGTGTGTGTGTGTGTGTGTGTGTGTGTGTGTGTGTGTGTCTGGGCTGCACACACGCACGTACGGGGCTCTGTGGACCTCACTCCCTCGGCTTTCTATGGAGGTTCTCTCCTCTAAGAACCTGATGTTTGTGAGGCCTCCTGGGCCCCTTTGCCCTCAGACTCAGGGTTGTTTAGGAGAAAAATGAACACACAATTCAATCTTTTGGATATTGGCTTAATTATTTATTTTTAAAGAAAGAGATCTAAATGTTTCCCTTTGACTCTTTTAGAAACACAAACCAGGAAACTGCAAGCAGTGGCGTGCTGCTTGCGAGAGAGGATTGAACGTATCTCTTCCTAACTCCATGTTCAGTAACCCTACGTGGGTAGCTGGAAATCAGGCCCGGCGGGTATTTATACCACAGAAACTGGCAAAAGCTAAAGTCAAGTCTCCTCTCTCCCTACTTCCCAATCCCCACCCTCTAGGCGCCTTGTAGTCCCAGCTACTAGGGAGGCTGAGGCAGGAGGATCACCTGAGGCCAGGAGTTCAAGGCTGCAGTGCGCTAGGGTGGTGCCTGTGAATCGCCACTGCACTCCAGCCTGGGCAAGATAGTGAGATCCCATCTCTTAAAAAAGAAAAGAAAAGAAAAAGAAAATTGTGAGGGCAAATGAGTTGATTCAGATCCCGGTCAGCTCTGATAATGTGAGCTGCACAGTGGTGGGGGCCAGGTCTGTCCTGTGTGTCATGGGGTGCTTGGGAGCTAGCACAGCCCCCAGACAGCAGGTGCCCCTGCCTATGTGCTGAGTGAGCCGATGAATAGGGTACGGGGTGGTGCTGTGCTTTTGTGTGAGTTTTCTCATTTAAATAGGTATTTTCCCTGTAAGACTCTGATTAGGCTTGGTAAATTGTAAAGTGATATACGAAGTTGTATCAGTCCTTGGGTTAATCTGAGTGAACCTCAGTTTTCCCACTCATGAAATGAACAGCGGGACAACTTGACTTCTTAACTCCCTTGCAGCTCTCAGCCTGATGGGTCTGAGTGTCTGAAGCTGTGGCCCATCTCGGTGCTCATAAAGCCCACACCTGGGCCGCGCTCACCTGGTGGGCACCTACCAAGACCACCTGGACCCCTTACCCCACCCACTCCTTCCAGCTCTTTTCCTGAGGAGCAGCACGTTCCCTGATCTGCCTGGGATGGAAGGAAGGGAGGAAGAGCAGGAGGAGGCGCGGAACTCACTGCAAAGCATCGAGCTCAATTCAGGAGTTGGGGGCGTTGAGGGTGCCTCGGGGCTGGACCGGTCGTCCTCCCTGGCAGGGGAGGAAGGCCAAGGCCAAAGTCCTCTCGTTGCCCCTCCCCATGAGAACCAGGAGGGGTGTGTATGGGGGGGATTCGGAGGTAAGTGCTCTCTGAGCAGCGCTCAGAGGGGGCATGGAAAATTCACCCCAACCCCAGTGTCCCCAGGCCCATTGGCCACCTGAGCATTGGTGCCCCCCACTTCCCCTGTTCCCTCCCTCTCTAGTGGGGGCAAAAGCAAGAAAAAGCATCTGGAGCAGGAAGACACGAGGGAAGCCAGGATGGGATGGGGGCAGCCTGGACCCTGGGGCCAGCAGAGGGCGAGGAGAGGCCCGTGCGGTGAAGGGCAGGAGGTGGCACTGAGGCCGAGAGGATGAAGGTGGGGACACCGGGGGTCCATATGGCCAGCACCGCGGTCAGGCTGCCTCTGCGGGGGTCTCCACTCTGCCCACAGCATCCTCCACAGCGGGAGGGAGCTGAGGACTCACTGGAGATTTTCTGACAAGAAATAGGCCATCCTGGGGGCGCGGGGCCGGGAGATGGGGAGCAGAAAGAGACGTGCCGTCCTTTCTTCTCATGCTCAAGTTTATGCACATGGGTTAGGGCAGAGTCTGAGGGGTTAGGAGAGGCTGAAAATGCCCAAGAGTCTCAGTCACAAGAAAAACAACAAAAAAGGAGTTGGGGCTGCCAGGAAAAACGGGCTCACGTGCTTTAAGTGGCTCCTCGGCCCACACGCTTCGTGCACATACTTTGTCTTCCTTAATTCTCAGGACAGCCCCGAGTCGTGGTTCTCGGGTAGGCGTGGTGGCACAGGGGAGACAGCAGAGCATCTCACATTGCCATTTTAAGAAAAGCCTTTTCATCTACAATTTCGGTTTCTTCGTCCCACGGGTGTGGTGGCAGCTGTTTCTGTCTTTCCACTTCACAGACAAGACACTGAGGCCCAGATGACTCGCTTGTGATTGTCCAGCAAGTCAGGGGCAGAACTAGAATCAGAACCCAGTCTCCTGCCTCTGAGGTCCTGTAGGCGGTTTCTGCAGGGACAGAGATAGGATGTAAGGCTGGCTCCAGGTCCTGAGCCCTACTGGGCCTCCACACAGGAGGGGAAGGAAGGATGCGGTGAGCAAGGTGCCAGGTCAGTCTGTCCACCTGCAGGTGTTTGCAGAGCGCCCCCCGCGGGTCAGGTTCAGCGCTGGATGCTCACGGTCTAACAACCCCCCACCTCCAAACAGACCCCTGTGTCCACACAGTGCGCTGAGTGCCGGGGAGGAGGGCACCTGGCCTGAGTTGGGGAGAGCAGGGGACGTGGCCCTCGAGCTGGATCTGGGAGGGTGAGCTAGACTAAGAGAGAAGGGGTGGAAGAACACTGTGTGTCATGGGAACAGCAGCGGTGAAGGTGCAGAGGCATGGGGAAGCACGGCTCCCCTGTGTCCTGACCCCAGGCACAGCCAGGTCTCTGCATTGAGTAGTTTAACCTGCTCGTACCACAGGCTTGTACAGGCCAGCCCCCTGCAGCTTCAACGTCACCGCCCGGGTCAGCGGGTTTGCTGCGCACTGCTAACCCCTTCAGGCTCCAGGCAGAGGCCTCAAAGTCCTCATGCCCCTGATGACAGGCTCTGCCTCGGTTTCAGAATCTCGGCGAAGGACCATCTTCGAATACCACCGCGTGGAGCTGGACCCCAGCAAGGTCACCAGCAGGTCAGCTGTGGAGTTCACCCCGTTGCCAAGTGAGTAGGGGTCGTTCCCACCAACGGGGGGCATTCTACTGTCCCGGGAAGAACTTTCACCTCAAATAGACTGGGTTCAGGTCCCAGGCCCCCACCACCCCTGTAGGGGACGGCCACCCAACTTTTCTGGGCCTCCGTGTCTCGTGTGTGACCGGGGCCTAGTGCTACCGCCCTCCCAGAGCCGTGGGAAGGGTTAGACCCACCGAGGTAGAGTTGGGACCATCGGTGGCAGCTCTGACATTGACTGGGACATCCCAGGCGTGGGGTGGGGTTTGGGCTCGATACAGGACAGCTATTGCTCTCCACACATACTTGAAACCCAGGAAAGCTGCGCCTCTGAGAACACCTGGACCGAGCCCCCAGGACGGGCAGTCCAGGAACTGCGTGGGCCTGTGGTTTGTCGCTGTACTTTCCTTAGAGGAGGTAACACAGAGGGCAATGAAGGGATTTAGCCAGCAGCCTCCAGGATCCATGGGGCTCTGGCCCTCTGCACCCCACTCACCTAGAGCTCAAGGCCAGGCCGAGGACCCACCTGCTGCTGTGGACCCACAGGATCGGGGGTGGATGCTCTCCGGGATGTGATGGGGACAGCCAGGGAGAGTGCGGGAAGGAGGACAGCCTCTCCATCCTTGTCTTTTTAGGAGGGTTTCAATTCCCCTTCCTATCTCATGAGGCCTCCCAGGCCCCCCAGCCCCTGAAGCCAGGGCCTGCTCCTGCCTGCGGCTGGGACACTTTGCAGGTCACAGCCCCACCCCCAACACAGTCGCCCTCTGAGGCAGCAGGCCTGAGCTCCAGGGCTTCCTCAAGGGCTGGTGAGAGCAAACCCCAAGTCCTAGGATAAAACTGCATCTAGGAGCAAGGACACCCAAGGGCAGGGCTAACTGCTCAGGCGGAAGCAGTGAAATGTTCTGGGAACACATTTCTGGGACACTGTACGCTTAAGGCACTTCCCACCCTCCAGTGAATTTTGTGAGCATTTAACAGTGTTCAAGACGTCTGAAACACAGATGAGAAATAAAGGTCAGAGGTATTACGAGTCCCCCATAAGGCTCCCTGGGGCTCTTCTGTGGCCAGTTTGGCTGGAGCCTCTTAAGGGGCCTCCAGAGTCACCGGGAATGGCCAGGCCAGTGCCCGTGTGGGTGCAGCTGGCGGTGGAGCGCAGGGCTGTCAAGGCTGTGATTCAAGCCCCCCGAAAGTGCTCTGCATCCTGGTTTCTCCCTTGCCATTGGGAGTGTTAGGTAGGGGTGAGGGGTGTGCAGGTGGCAGGGCAGGCGACGGGGGAATGTGGTCAAGGGCCAAGGGTCATGGGACCAATAAAAACAGAAAAAAACACAACAGCAAGGACTCGAGGTTAGGGACGTTCCAGACCTGGAGCATGCGCAGAAGCTAGGAGCTTATGACCAAAGGTAACTTTCCCTTATTAACATAGTAAAACTCACACCCCTCAGTGCCATGACAGTTTCAGAGCCAGCCATGGAAGGACAGAAAATGGGGGGGTGCATGATTCCAGGAGTCTCCACCCACTTCCCCCAAAAGACATGAATAAGCCAAACAACCAGGACAGCTCTCCCTAACCACACCGGCTAGGAGGATGTCTCCAGGTTACGTCCGGAGGGGTGGGGGCTTATCTCCAAGCCTTCACACTCCCTGGCTGGTCCTTCCTGGCCCCTCTTCTAGGAGAGAGCCATGAAAATGTGGCCTGGGGTGAGGGTGGGGGCCGCGGCAGGGGGAACCCGCAGTGGGACCTCAAGGCCAAGGGCTCAGGCCCCGGACTCAGACAGACCTTGCTTGGTTCAAACCCAGACCTGCCACTCTTAGCTCCATGGCTCTCTCCAAGCCTCAGTTCCCTCCTCTGTAAAATGGGAGTAACAAGAGCATCTATGTATCCATTGAACATACCACGTGCTGGCCCCATTCTAGACCCTCTGGACATATAGGGAAGAAAACAGCCAAAGAGCCCCTCCTCCTGCTCAGGGAAGTCCCTGCTCATTTCCTGCCAATGGCTTTCCATCCGCCCTTCCAGGGCCTTCAACACCAGGGCAGACAAAAGGACACAATGCCACCAACCACCAGTGCCTCCCAGAGTGACTGAAGCGGCCACACTATGCCCACACAGCCTCTCTCCTACTCACTGAGGGCTGGTCCCAGCTGCCGCTTGCTGGGACTCTGTACAATGAAAATGGGCTCCCTAATTAATGGATTGTGGCACAGTCACATGAAAACTCACTTTAATGGAGAAATGCATGCAATATTTATTGAATGAAGGTGTGGTGGTTCACACCTGTAATCCTAGCACTCTGGGAGGCTGAGGCAGGAGGATTGCTTGAGGTCCGGGGTTTGAGACCAGCCTGAGTAGAAGCAAGACCCCATCTCTACTAAAAATAGAAAAAATTAGTTGGGCGTGATGATGAGTACCTGTAGTCCCAGCTACTTAGGAGGCTGAGGCAGGAGGATCACTTGAACCCAGGAGTTTGAGGTTGCTGTGAGCTAGGCTGACGCCATAGCACTCTAGCCCAGGTGACAGAGTGAGACTCTGTCTCAAAAAAAAAAAAATTATTGAACGAGTGGCCACTGTTTGCGGTTAGTTGTCACCCGCTGTCAAGGTGTCCTGTTGAGCTGCTTATTAGATGAGCTCTTCAATGGTGCACATTTATTCTGGGTGAGCGCCTGTCTCTCTTTGCAATAAAATGCACGGGCTTTGTGACAACTACCTGCCACTGAGAGGTCACCTGGTTCACTTCAGTGAGTAGCACTGGTTTGCAAGTGAACAGCTTTTAAATGCAGCCCCCGTGCCTCCCGGTCTCTTTGCTCTCACTGCTCCTCTGCGTGGCAGTGCCAGAGTCGTGCATGCCCCTCCTGCAACCTGCTCCCACTGATTTCTGCGCTCTCTGACCCTGTCCTGCCCAGGCTGGGCCTCAGCTGTCACTCTCTCCTCGTTCCTACCATTTGCAGCCTTTCCACTTGGCATAGCCCATTAGCAGTTCCGGCTGCTGTGGGACCGCGCCCGGGCCGCGCCCCTCCCAGCTCTACACGGGGACCCTTCTGCCTGGACTTCTCCTCCTCCGGGAGAGCTGCTTGCTGGGCTCAGTCTCTGCCTCTTTTCAGTTTCTGCCCGAATGTCCTCTCCTCGAAGAGGCCTTGCTCAGCCTCCCTGAGTAAAGGCCAGCCCCACTCTCATTCCGCCTCCCTGTCCTGGCCACTGTTCTCTCCGGTCTGCTCGCCACAGAAACCCCAGTGTTGACTTATGTGTCTGTCTGTTTGGCCACCAGCTCTGCTAGATGGTGGCTGCGTGCTGGCAGTGCCTCTGTCCTTTCCTGCTCACCTCTGCATCTCCAACACTCGGGACAATGCCTGGGCCTTGGTGGATGCTCAAGAAATATTAATATTTGTTGAATAAATGAATAAGCAAGTGAACAAATACCCCGCAGGTTTATTGAAAGGAATGAGTAACTCGGTGGTGAGAATAAGCAACCTTTGCTGGGCGCTCCTCCTGGGGCAGCGCGGAGAAAAGAGCTCTCTAGGTATCACCTCATTTCATCCTCATAGCAAGTCCCCGGACAGGTGGCATCATGCTCCCGGCTTTACAAATGAGGTAACTGAGCCACCAAGAGGCTAAGTAGCTTCCCAAGTAGGCCCTCAGCGTGGATGAGCAGAGACGATGGCACAGTCCCTGCACACTCTGAGAGGAGAGCCAGGAAAGCAAGGAACAGAACTGCCAGAGCCGGGGTGACCTCATAGACTTAGCGCTCGGTGCCCTAGGTGGAGGCCAGGAGGAGCTGGAGAGAGGCCGGGCGGGACTGTGATGGCAATGAGGGCCCCCAGCTAGCACTGGATGAGGGGCAACCAGAGCATCGTTTTTCTAGAGACAGAGTCTTGCTCTGTCCCCCAGGCTGGAGTACGGTGGCATGATCATAGCTCTCTGCAACCTCAAACTCCTGGGCTCCAGCGATCCTCCTGCCTCAGCCTCCCGAGTAGCTGGGACTACAGGAACAGGCCACCACACCCAGCTAATTTTTCTAATTTTTGTAGAGACAGGGTCTTTCTCTTGCCCAGGCTGATCTCGAATACCTAGCCTCAAGGAATCCTCCCTCCGTGGCCTCCCAAAGTGCTGAGATTAAAGGCGTGAGCCACCTTGCTTTGCCTCAGAGCATCTTTTTAAAAAATAAATTTTATTGCATTTATTTCAGTTACAAACATGGTGTTATGAAATACATATACATAGCAAAAAGGTACCAGAATGAAGGTAATTGACATATCCATCATCTCATGGTTACCCATTTTCTTTTGTTTTTGTGGCAAGAGCAGCTAAAATCTGCTCATTTAGCATGAATCCCAAATACAAGACAACTCTATTAGCTACGGTCTTCACGTTGAACATTAGATCTCTAGACTTGTTCATCCTACATATCTGCTACTTTGTGTCATCTGATCTTTTAAAAAAATCCCTCTGGACTTTGTCACTGTGGGACATACATCTGGAAGTATAACTTCCCTAACTAGGTGAGCTCCCTTTGTACACACTTGTGTCCTGCGATTTTCCTGCAGAGACCCCATGACAATTCTCATTCTGTAATTATTTTTGTTTGATTATCTGTTTAGTGTCTGTGTCCCCATGTGACTGTAAGATCCAAGAAGAGAGGGACCAGGTCTCACTGCTGAATCCCCAGCGCCAGTTCAGGGCCTGACCCCCTAATGATGGGAGGAAGGAAGGGAGAAAGAGAGGGAGGGAAGTTAGGAAAGAAAGGAACGAAGTTAGGAATTGGGGCTGGACTCAAGTGAGGGTGGCATTGATGGCCTCAAGGGTCCCTGCTAGGTCAGGGACGCCCTAGTCCTGTAAACACCCATTATTCAGGAGTGGCGCCCTTTAGCGCCTGCGGAGAGGTCCTGGTGCTGAGTGGCGCGGCCTTCTCTCTTGCAGCCTGCCTGCAGCATCGGAGCTGCGACACCTGCATGTCCTCGGACCTGACCTTCAACTGCAGCTGGTGCCATGTCCTCCAGAGGTTCGTGCCCAGGGTTCCCTGCTGATTCCCAGTGGCAGATTATGGAGGGACAGAGGGTGGCACGACCCTGCTCCTGGCCTCGGGTCTCATCACTCACAGTCTGCCAACATGAGGGTGTCTCTGGCCAGTGTCACTCTGATCCTTAGGACAAGAGTGTCACGGAAGTGAGTTTCTCCCTGAGGCTCGTGGCTGATGCAGGTGTCTGTGTGGCAGGGTGTGGCCTGTGGCCATACTAGGCTTCTGGAACACCATTCAGGGATTCCAGCTGCTGCAGCTCCTTCCTCGCACCCAGGAAGGGTTGGTTCATCTTGGAACAGGGCTTGTCAAAGAGTGGTGCACAGCTGTGGCACCCCACTCTTAAGGCAGAATCCTGGGACCCCACACCCTCTGCCTCAGGATCTCTGGGAGAGAACCCAGGAAGCTGCATTTTAACATAGTGCCTCATCCGCAAACAAGTGTGGAAACTCAGCTCAGAGACAGGATATAATCTGAAGACCCATGACCCTAAACCACTACCTCAAGATCTTTCTTGAGCTGCAAGAACATTTCCTGCAAACCAGGAATACGGACATTGCAGGCGTCTGTGGAAAGCTGGGGGAAGCTGCGAAGCTATGTTTGCTTGGTTTTAGAAGCTCAGAAAATTCTGGGTAAGATTCAGTTTCAGGGATAGAGTTCTGAAATCCAACTCTTCTTCCACGCCTTGTTCTGAAATCATTTCCTCACAGATTAGACTCAGAATTGAAGCTCTGTGCCCTGTCCAAGATAAATAAATAGCAGAAGGGAAAGAAAAAAGGATTTCTTTGGGGACTAGGGCTCTCCTGAGAGTGGGAAGCCCTGTGAATTCCAAGAGACTTTAAGGCAATCTTGAAAATTGCAAAATTATAACCTATGGGTTCCCACGCAGCTGGCGTCAGCATTTCCTTTGCTCCTTCCCAATATCTCGGTGCAGAAATAGAAGCTCTCGCCTCGAACACAAGATGTGGCTCTGGGCCAGAAGGGGACTGGGTGGTGCTCCTCGGGCCTGCCAGGTGTTCTTCCCACCAGCTGTGCTTTTATTCAGTCTCTTGGAGTCTCAGTTTGTTTACCCTGTGTAATGGGCTGAGTTGATGTGATTCAGGGATATGTCTGTGAGGAATACACCATAATTTAAACTCCTTGAATACCAAACGACATTTTTACAAAGCATTTAGAGTCCTTCGCATAAAGGTACAAAGCCCAGAGAAAAATACACAGGGAGACCCCAAGTTGGTTCTTCCTGGAGTGGCGCTTTGCAGAGTAATCTCCAGACTGTGAGGCTCTAAGAATCGCCTGGAAGGCTTGTAAAAATGCAGATTCCTGGGTCCTGCACCAACCCACTGAATATGATCCTCTGGGACCAGGATCCCAGGAATCCGATTTTTGAAGTGATTCATCTTGTGTTCTTTCAAATTCGAGAACCACTGTCTCAGTGATAGGGAGGTGACCTCAGATGAGCCCTGAGATTGCAGAGCTGGCTACCACGGCATGACTCAGCCTCCAACAAGAGCTGAGCCATGAGAACTGCAAAATGGGTCAGATGAAAGCAGAACCCTTGCATGGACACCACCCCCAGGGAATGCATACGCCCAAACTCAGAGACCATGACGGTTTAATGAGGGCTGGGCCCGCCTCCACATTAAGAGGTTGGTCGGGTTGGGGGAAGGGCAGGTCCTCTTTTTGTGAACTCTGCCTATTTTGTGGTCATGTCAGCAAAGAGAAACAGCATAGCACAGGGAAACTGCAACGGGGTGCAAGGCTGATGTGGACTGGAAACCATCGGGTCCCCAGACGCCCCGTGGGCCTGGGCTCACTCCAGCACATGCCCCTCCATGCCAGCTTTCTGGAGCCTCAGCTCCAACTGAGAGCTGACCCCAGGTCCCCAAAAAGCCAGAGGGCCAGGGCTGGTGCAATGGGGCCAGCTGACATGGTCTCTCCCACCAACAGCTGGGGCGCTCCGCTCCCCTCCCCTGCACCGCTCGGCCCTCTGCAGCCTCCCAGGATTTGCCCTCCTGCTCTAGGGCCGGATCTGATTTAGACAGTTTCACTTACCACGCTCAATAAATGACCATTTCTCATGTGCTTCTTGGAAGCTGGGTTGGTGGGCTCAAGGCTAGAATGTGGACCTCCACCAAAGACTCAATCCTTGAAAGACTCAAGTTAGCTCTTATTGGTCTCTGGGAATATTAAAGAGAAAAACAAAAAAGAAGTGAGAAGAATCAGTTACCTTGGTTACCCTAAAAGAGACTTTAGTTCCCAGACTCCAACAGCCCTGCTCCAATCCTCCATCCCCCAAAGTGGTGGGCATGGGGGACCCGAGAGGAGAGTGTGGATGGCCCAGATCAGCCATCCCCGATGCAGAAGGAGTGGCTCGGAGCCCACCAGGGCATCTTTAGAAGGAAAGGCCGACAGTCCTCGGAGAGCCGTGGCCCTTGCCTCACCAGGTCTTGGGCGGTTGCTGGTGCAGAGCTAACTTGCCGAGAATGCTGCCTTAGCACCGGCGGTCCGTGATGTTTTCCACGCAGGTGTGCCTGGGCTGGGGCCGGGCTTGGTGGATTCCCCAGTGCCAAAGAGTGAGGGATGGAAACGTGGGCATAACATGTGGAGAACATTCTCTGGTTCATGCCCAGGCCCCCGCCGTTCCCCAGGGAAGCCAGGATGGCTGCCTTCCAGCCCAGCTGGGCTGCACAGTGTCCTCTCTGGAGACCCTCGCGAACCAGTTTTTAATCTCTCCCAGCCTCTGCCCTTGAATGCTCACACAGGGAAGCGTTAGCTAAATCTGCCCACTCTCCTTCCCACATCTAGGCCCCTCA
Organism: Avahi laniger; assembly: GCA_963575035.1. Taxonomy (NCBI): domain Eukaryota; kingdom Metazoa; phylum Chordata; class Mammalia; order Primates; family Indriidae; genus Avahi; species Avahi laniger. Next base: position 19,549 of record CAUYSK010028873.1, on the reverse strand, counting down.
GTAACGATGGGGCGGGTGTGCGAGTGAGCAAGCCTTTGTCCGGATGAGAACGTGTGCGTGAATGTCCTGGATTCTCAGCAATGTCGTAGCAGCACAGCATCTAGGGGTCCTTCAAGATCATTAGAGGTCATGCGGTTGTGCTGGCCTCCTACCCACACACGCGGGAAGATGCGGACTTGGTCCTGGGCGCTGGGTCAGAAGGAGGGTGGGCATGCCACAATGCTTTCCCCTCCTTCTGGGGAAGCAACGGAGGGGACAGGAGGGCTGACTTCTGGTCCCACAGCTGCCTGAGGTCAAGCCTCCTGCCAGATAGTCTTAGGGTCTTGGCCAGCCCAGTGCCGGGAGCTTAGCCGCCCTCCCCCCTTCAGAACAGAGCTGTTGCCGGTGGGGGAAGTGAAAGCGGAGGACTTCTCTGTCGGTCCCATCACATCTCTCACCTTTTGGTCTCCCTGCAGATGCTCCAGTGGCTTTGACCGCTACCGCCAGGAGTGGCTGGCCTACGGCTGTGCCCAGGAGGTGAGAGGCATAAGTGATCTGCTGTAGCTCCTTTGCCAGGTGGAGGGGACGGGGCACTGCTGGCAGGCCCTGCTCTGGCAGCTCGTGTCAAGGTGTCCTTAGCCCTTGGTGATATCCTCCCCTCCATCTGAGCTTTGTTTTCCAGATGGCTCTGAGCCAATTAAACCCACTTCGGAAGGTTATAGAGAGCTCTGTGGGTCCCTGAGACAAGCACTTATGATGACTTGGTCTTGAGTGGGCAGCCCTTGAGAAACTCCTTTGGTCCGTGCAGAGATACGTTGGGCACGGCCTCAGCCACAGCTGGATCCCCTGGGAGACTGTACATCCGGTGACGTTAATGCTTGCTTTTGAGGAGGCAGTCATTCTGGGGGTGAGGAGGGTTCCTCCAGACACCTCCCATTGAGAATCTCATGTAGCAGCAGTCCCCAACCTTTTTGGCACCAGGGGCTGGTTTCATGGAAAACCTTTTTTCCACAGATTGGGTTGGGGGGCAGAGCTCGGGTGCTCAGGCGGTGATGCAAGTGATGGTGAGTGACTGTAAATACAGACGAAGCTTCGCTAGTTTGCCCACCGCTCACCTCCTGCCATGCAGGCCCCTGGTTCCTAAGTTTCATGGAAGACAATTTTGCCACGGACCGGGGAAGTGGGGGAGGTGGCAGAGCTCTGCAGCCTGGTCCCTAACAGACCATGGAACAGTACCAATCTGTAGCCTGGGGGTTGGGGACCGCAGCCATTCAGATTCTTTCTCATTGCTAGAATTTTCCAGAACACTCAACACTTTGGTTCCAGATGGGGAGCATCCTAGTCCCACACCTTAGACTGCCACAGACAGATCCATTCACCCATGCATCCTTTCCCCCTCTCTCTCTCTGTCTCTTCTGGCAATGCCAGCACACTGCACGCGCCAAGCATTCACCGTGGCTGCCCCACCCCTGTTCTTCTTAACATAACCCCCAAAGCAGGGGCCAGCGCACCCATCGATCAGAGGGGGAAATCGAAACCAAGAGAAGTTTAGTGACTCGGCCTGCATCTCACAGCCAGAAAGTGCTGGGCCCGGCGTTTAAATGTCAACTCCCCAGGCCCCACTGCCCTGCACTTACCAGGGTCTGTTTTATGAGTCAGGATCTGGGTGAGCTGTCTTTTCTGGCCTTAAAAAAGAAATGTCCAGTAGCCCACTTCTGAAGTCGGCTGTTAGTGAATGCTCAGATCTGCTCTATTTGCTTAAGATTGACATCTCAGCTCCTTTCTTCCAGCTGACAGATAAATTGCCCTGAAAGATAAGAGCTTTCAGGACGGAGCGGAAGGTGTAAATGCATTGGGGGCGCAGCTCTGTCTGGGGCAGCAGCACCAAGGTCTGTTTTGCAGGCAGAGGGCAGGACGTGCGAGGAATTCCAGGATGACGACCACTACTCGGCCTCCCCTGACAGCTCCCTCGGCCCCTTTGATGAAGACCTGGCCACCACCAGCCCCTCCTCTCCTGTCATCGATAGCCTCACCACGGAAGGTAAGGCCCGAGCCCAGGTGTGGCGGAGGCCATGGGGAAAAGCCTCCGCTGGTGGCACTCACTGTCCCTGACACGGATAGTCTCATGGGATAGGAACTGCCCCACCCTGGCACAGAGAAGGGACCGCCAGAAGCTCAGAGAGTTTAGGTCACTTGCTGGCGAGAAGCAGAGCCCGGTTTAGGCTGCGGGGACGCCGCTCCCAGGTTCTCACCTCCGTGCTGGCCTGCACCAGGGCTGAGGGACAGAATTCACTGGAGAGGGCAAACATTAATGTCCCAGCCCAGTGCCAGGTATCTCATGTAACCTGACTCAGTGAATCTTAACAGTAATCCTCTCGGAACCTGAGCGATCTTATCACGCCTGAGGCAGGTGTGAACTCAGTCTGCAGGCTGAGACATGGAACAAAGATGGCCTGATCTTCCTATAGCTTCACTTTACTTCTGACTCGCCAGCCCTGCTCAGCTGGAGTGCTGGGGGATTCCACCTCAGACTGGCACGTGGCTCCCTGCTCCTGTGACCTCGTGCTGGCAGAGGGTCCTGGTGGGGGCCACGGCGTCCTCCGTCTCAGGTTGTTGCTGATCTGCCTGCCTGTTCAGGCCTGGCTGTCCCCAGGGGCATCTTTGCTACCTCGAGGCCTGGGGGTCTTGGTTGAAGCCACCAGAGGTCCATTCCCCTGGGGGCACCCACCATGCAGTGTTTCAGGAAGTCCTGTGCCGGCTCCTCTCGTTTTAGGACCCTTAAGTCTCTCCCCTTTCTCCTGCCCCCTTCCAGAATTCTTCAGCTATATCTGAGAAAGTCCTCTCTTGCCCTTTTTCAACACACTGCATCTAGGTTTGAAAGACTGAAAGGCTCACAGCCTCCCCTGAGCCGAATACCTGCTTGAAAGGAATAATGGAAAAAAGGAAAGGAGAGAAGAAAAAAGTTAATATTTTTAAAACACTATTCAGCCATGATCCTTTTTTATAGAGAATGAAACAGGCTCGTAAGGTACAAAGTAGGTTACTCAGAGTTACATGAGGGGTAAGTGGTGGAATGTTCTTTCCACGGTGCTCCCTGCGTTTCTAAACATCGCCTAGAAAACTGGAGAACTAGAGCAGCGACCCACAGACCTGGCTAGAGGGAGGTCACGGAAGAGAATGAACTAATGCTGGAAAAAGCTAATGGAGGGCTGATCATGTGCCCTGTAGGGTACTAAAGTAGCACACAAATTAATATGCAGTCCTCATGGGTGTTGATACTGTTATATCCCCATTTTATAAAGGAGACACTAAGGCTCAGAGAGGCAGATGACTTGCCCAGGGTCACACAGCCAGGAAGAGAAAGAGTCAGGTCTCATTGGCTCTAAAGCAGTGATCTACCCCCTCGACTCCACTGCCTTTCTTGGTGCCGAAAGGAATGGAAAAGGTCTGTGTGGATGCAAGGGCAGGGCAAAATAGCACGGGTGAGCAAGCCAGGGAGATTCCGACGGCTTCTAGTACTCCGAAGTCACCTGGCAAGGAGCTGGTTAAGACTCCAGTACCGAGAGCAAAGCTCTTGCTGGTGCTGCAGGGAGTTAAATGAAAAAGAAGCAGAGAGAGACCTTGCCCTTGGGGAGTTAATGACCGAGTCCAGGGATAACCCTCCGTCAAAGGAGACTCCACTTAAAAGGAAGCGAGCCCTGTTTGGTCACCCTCAGTTAACCTCCTGTGCTTAGTGTGGCACGTTCTGAGCCCAGAGCGGCGCTGGGGACGCAGACACCTCCCACCCCACTCAGAGGTTTAGCCGCAGAGTGTCAAGAGGCCAGAAGGGCGGCTGTGTTTGTCACTGGAATAGGTTCGTCTGCCCAGTGTGCACAGTGAGTCTGGACGCCAGCTTGCAGCGGGGAAAGGGGTTTAATTGCAAGGCCACCGAATGAGGAAAGAGACCTCAAATCCACCTCGCTGAGGGGTGCGGGGCCAGGGGTCTTAGGGGTTTGTCGAGGGCCAGGTGTGGAGGTCCCTGACTGGCGGAAGCGTGCAGGGCGAAGTCATGGGACCAGGAGCTGGAGAAACTTCATTCTCGTGCTGACTCGGTTCTCTGTGGGGTCTCCACGCTGGTTGGCATCAGCTATTCCACTGTAATCCAGGACCTGAAAAACATCTCAAGCAATTCGTAAGCAGAAGTCTTATGACTCTAACGTCAGAAACCCTATCTATAGGAATGAGGGGGTGCAAACGATCAGTGTGTAGTGCTGCGTGACTTCCGGTTACAAGGAAGTAGGCCAAAGTAATTGCAGCCTGGTTAATACTTAATTATAATGATATTTCTGTCCTGAATTCTTGTTAACCCTGTGAAGGTGGCTTCACAGCGGCCATGAAGAGCCGTATTCAAATCCTGCCTTGAGATTACAGCCCCCCAGAGGGTTCACTTGTCCCGTGTTACTGCTGTGGTGGCTGTCCCTGCACAGGCGGCGAATTCTGTTTGCCTGTTTTACTATTTGTGTGTGTCACCTGCCAGCCCAGGAGTGGGTCTCACTTATGTTTACTGTGGAACAGTCAGTCCCCAACAGAAAACCTTCATTAGAGTAAGTGAAGACAGTTATGGCTCTATGTTCTTCTGGTCCTGGAGGAGGTGGCAAAGATTATCAAGTTACATCTATAAGAAAAAAAAAAATTTTAATGAGGACTCCCCTCCATGTGCCCAACTCTCAGGGCATCTTGGCCGAACAGATTTTAGTCACCCGGGAGCCTGTGCGGTTACAGCCTGCACAGGGAGACGTGCAGGCGCGGGACAGTCTCTCCCGTACCTTCTACCTCGGGGTACAAGCCACCGCAGGGAGGTGTTGTGAACGAAGAGACGCAGCACCCCAGCCGGAGGGACCTGCCTGGGCAGGACAGAGTCAGAGAGCAGCCAGGGCCGTGGGGGTGGGTGGATTTAAGAGCCGCTCACTTGCAATCAAATGTTACAAACTTGAGTAAACCAGACGAGCTGTGAGTGGCAAATAACTGTCACGAAGCCCATGCATTTTGTTGCAAAGACAGGCACTCACCCTGAATAACTGCGTGCAGTTAAAGGGCTCATCTTATAAGCAGGTCAACAGAACTCCTTGATAGCAGCAGTAAGTGACAACTAACTACGAAAAATGACCACTCATTCGCTGACTAGTACACACATTTCTTTACTATGTGAGTTTTTGTGCAGCTACACCATAATCCATTCATTAGGGAGCCAGTGTGTAGTGTATGGTGCCCCAACAAGATGGCAGCTGGGAGCCAGCCCTTGGGGAGTGCAGGAGAGGCTGTGCGGGCACAGTGTGGCCACCGTTAGCCACTGTGTGGGAGGGATGGTGGTTGGTGGCACTGTGTCCTTTTGTCTTCCAGTGGTAGGTGTAGACTGGGCTACAATTGATTTTCAATTGATTCAAATCAAGTTAATTTGCCCAATGATATTTAAGGTTACCTTGGTCAGTTTTGACTACCCAATTCATTATTTTCAACTTGCAGTAACAAAATAGATTCAAAGTTGTGTTTAAATACCTCGTTTATTGAAAAACACATATCTTTATAAGTCTACAACTCTATTTTGTTTTAATTTCAATTTATAAGAGTTGCTTTTTTTTTTTTGACAGGATCTCACTCTGTCACCCAGGCAGTGGCACAACCACAGCTCACTGCAAGGCCGGACACGATGGCTCACATGTGTAATCCTAGCATGTGGGGAGGCTGCATCAGGAAGATCCCTTGAGACCAGGAGTTCAAGGCCGTCCTGGGCAACATGTGGAGACCCCCATCTCTACATAGCTCACTGCAGCCTTGAATGCCTGGTCTGAAGTGATTCTCCTGCCTCGGCCTCCCGAGTAGCTGGACTACAGGTGCACGCCACCATGCCCGGCTAATAGGAGTTGTTTTTTGTATTAGTCAGGGTTCTCCAGAGAGATAGAACCAACAGGAAATATATAGAGATATGTGAGATGGGGTTTATTAGGGACATTGGCTCATGCAATTATGGAGGCCGAGAGGTCCTATGACAGGCAATCTGCCTGTGATAGCCCCTGGATGCTGGTAGCTGGTTCAGTCCCCGTCCTGAGGCAGGAGAACCCAGGGCTGGAGGAGGGGGTGCTGGTGTGAGTCATGGAGTCCCATGACCAGAGAGCCTGGGGTCCTGATGTCCAAGGGCAGGAGAAGAAGAGTGTATCCCAGCTTTAGGAGAGAGAGACAGAGAGCGCAATTGACCTCCCTCTGTGTTTGTTCTATCTGGTACCCAGCCGATTGGATGGTGCCTGCCCACACTGAGGGGGGATTTTCCCCACTTAATCCACTCGGACACACACGCCAGTCTCCTCTGGAAATGCCCTCCCGGACACACCCAAAATAACACTTCACCAGTTCTCTAGAGATTCCTTAATGCAATCGAGTCAACACTCAAAAAATTAACCATCACATTTTTAAAAATTTTTTAAATAATTAAATGATGATTGCTATGATTTCAAAGTCAAATCTACAAAAGCAGGTATATGCAAAGAATTTTAGTTTCTCATCCTCTCCTCTCCATCTTATTTCCTTCTTCCTCTATAGAGAACCATTTTTAAATTTTCTTATGATTTATTCTCTCATCATCTATATTTTGATATTTCAAGATGTATTGGAACTGTACAGCAGGGCAGGCTGCCCTGTCTGGGCACGCGGAGACTAAATAGGTTGGGTGTTAAGGAGCAGGGGAAACAGTGGGAACCGAGAAGCTGCAGGAACAGAGAGCAAGGCCAGCGGGGCACAGAGGGGACACAACCATCGGCCCTCAGCTCTGGGGCAAGACAAGGGAGGTGCTAACTCAGGTGAAAAATTTAAAGAGGTGCAAAAAAAAAGGAATAATCAAGTGATATTTTAATGCAATATTTGTAAAAATCAAAATTAATGCCCCAAATCCCATGATAACAAAATTTCAAAATTTTAAACAGGGATAGAATGAGACTCTCATCCCAGCCCTGCGGAGGGTTCCCAGGGGTGGGACTTGGGAGGGAGGAACAGTGTGGGGAGGAAGAGCATGCCTGTGCAGGGGGAACAGTCACGGGCAGTGGCTCAGAGGTGTGGAAGCCCAGGAGGTCTGGAGAGCCCTGAGCAGCTTGTTCCTGCCGTGGCCACGGTGTTGCGTTCTGGCGAGTGACAGGAGGCCAGAAGGCTGGAGACAAATTGCGAGGGTGCTGGGACACCTGCGAACAAAGGCGAGCGGTCAAGGCCTTTAGAATGACCTGGCTGGTGGAGGCGCTAGAGGGCGGAGGAAGGGAATGCCCTAAATTGTGGGTGGGTACATTTGTTTAAAGTTCAGGTGCTTAGAATAACATTCTCCAGTCATCCAGAGCATTCTCTTGACAGGGAACTCTTGCTTTCCTTCCCCCATAAAAGTCTGCCAGGGAAGGAAGCGCAGGAGGGGTGGCCATTGGAACTTATTTAGGAAGCCGCAGGGTGCGTGCCTAGCAGAGAGAAGGTGCGCTGGGAATCTCCTCCGCAGCTGCAGCCCCGGGGAGTCTGCAAGCTATTCTGATCTTGTGACACACACAGCCTGCTTCGAACCCTTCCTCGGCTTTCTATCGCCTCTTAGAAGAACATGCAAGGTTCTCCGCGAGGCTGTCCCCCACCCCCCAACCCCGCCTCCTCCCTCACCACCCCTCACTCACATCCTCTCCACCCTCCAGCTACACTGTGTGACTCCGAGCAAGGCTCCTCCCCTCTCTGTGCTTCAGTTTCCTTGCCTCTAAAATGACCCTTTGGACCAAACCTCCCAAAATTCCCACTGGGACCCAGAGTGACAAAGGCCATGATGATTCCACTAATCTTGCTCCTTCTGTCCTCTCTCTTTGAAGATGACACCAAGTCGAATCCCTATGCAGGAGGAGATGGTGAGTACAGAACTGCCTGTCCTCCATCGGACCCACTGCCTCTTGAGCCCATCCCAGACAGGGCTGCAGTGGTGGCCTGGCCTCTTTTTGTGGGTGAGGGGAGGGAGCACCCTCAGCCTGAGCTTCCCAGACCTCCTGCTCAGGGGGAAGGCAGGGGAGCTTCTGGGCACGGGTCCCCTAGATTGAAGGAACATGTCTGCACCTAGACATTTCTCCTCACAGCCGTCAACCTCCTGGGGTTCTTCTCCTGGCCTCTCTGCTCTTGAACTTTCACTGCCATGAAGGCTGGGAGGAGGGGGAAGGGCTGATCCTGGGCAGGGGGCGGTGGGGGCTGTGGCCATCACCCTCCCCAGGGCTCACGTCCTCTCATGCCCTGGGCTCACAGGTAGCGAGGGCTGGAGAGCAGCTTCTCTCACTTCGCTTCCTTCGGTTCCCAGCCCGGGCTGGCAGACAGTACGCAAAAGTTATCCAGGACAATTCCTGCGGAGGGCGGGATTCCCCCCAGCCTCCCAGGATTATCTGGAAGGATAATCTCCTCTCTGAGGTGTGAGGGGCCCCCTCACCACCCCTACCCTTTGCCCAGAGCCAGCTCAGGCTTTCGCTGCAACCCCTGCAAGAGTGAAGATAGAAATGCTTTCCAACCCCAGAGGCTGGGGATTGTCATCTGGGCTTCCAGCAGGAGAGGGGAGGTTATTAATGCAGCACAGCTGGATGGCGTCTCCCAGCAGAGAGGGAGCCAGTGCTCCTCTGTAGACAGTGTGTGTGTGTGTGTGGGGGTGGCCATTCCCCTCACTCTGCACTGTGCCATCAGCGTCACTGCAGGCTGCAGTGATTGCCAGTCGGGGAGGCTGGCTTGGGGCATTTCACTTCAGCCCTCCCACCTGTTGGCAGATGGAGGCACTGGCCATGCCCTGGAGAGTCCTGGATAGTCCCTGTCCTGGGTGTCCTCTGCTTACAGAGCTCTAAGCAGAGAAAAGAGAATGATGATTTTGAACGCATGCAATATACTATTAAAAATCCCCACCCTCCATTGACGCTCATCACATCCAGTAGCTATGTAAAAAGGATTTGATGTTTTTTTTTTTTTTAGAGATGGGCTCTCGCTCTGTCACCCAGGCTGCTGGAGTGCAGTGGTACAATCATAGCTCATTGTAACTTCGAACTCCTGGGCTCAAGTGATCTTCCCACTTCAGCCTTCCGAGTAGCTTGGACTACAGGCATGAGACACCATAACTGGCTAATATTTTAAAATTTTTTTTAGACATGAGGATCTTGCTATGTTGCCCAGGCTGGTCTTGAACTCCTTGCCTCAAGCGATCTTCCCGCCTTGTCCTCCCAAAACATTGGGGTTACAGGCATGAGCCACTGCACCAGTTGGATTGAGTATTTCTGTTGTTGACCTGCTTATCTGTCTTCTCTACCTTATTGTCCCCACACTCCCTTAGGGTAGGGTGAAGGAGCAAACAGCCACCCCAGGTAATGTCAGGGAACGAGGCTTCTTAGTGGCTGGCACTGAATTTGTGTGTCTGTGGGCAAATCACTTAACCTCTCTGTACTTCCTCCATGACCTTAGTTATATAAGAAAGCGGTTGGACTAGAGGCGCTTCCAGCTCCACAATCTCTGGAAAATACTCCATCTCCCCTTGGGATGTATCTAAAATGCCTGAGATGTTCTCAGGGAGTGTCTGCTGGTTTATTCGCTTCCAGAGAACCTAGTTCATTCCATAGACTTTTACGGAGCTCCTACAATGGGTCCACCATTTTTTCTAAGAGCTGAGGACACAGAGATGATTAAAACACTGTCTCTGTCCTGCAGGAGGTCACAGTCTGATAGTAGACAGTGACGAGAAAAAATATGGTCATTTGCTATCATAATAGCTAATACTTATTGAGGTCATCCAAGATGCCAGACATGTTCCTCAGAGCTTGACATGAATTATCTCATTATTATCCTTGTTCTACAGAAGCAATAATGAAGACACAGAGAGGTTAAATGATTTATCCAAGGTCACATGGCCAGTAAGTGGCAGAGTACAGATTTCGAACCAGGCAGCCAGATTCCACATCCCAAACTCTTAACCGTCACGTGCCCTTTGTGAATACATTCACAGGGCTAAGGTGGCACAGGTATCAGAGAGAACTTCTCTTATGATCCTTATTGGATCTTGGGCACCTTTTGTTTTATTTTGTTTTGTTTTATTTTTTTGAGACAGAGTCTCACTGTGTTGTCCGGGCTAGAGTGCTGTGGCGTCAGCCTAGCTCACAGCAACCTCAAACTCCTGGGCTCAAGCAATCCTACTGCCTCAGCCTCCCGAGTAGCTGGGACTACAGGCATGCCCCACCATGCCTGGCTAATTTTTTCTATGTATTTTTAGTTGTCCGATTAATTTCTTTCCATTTTTAGTAGAGACAGGGTCTCGCTCTTGCTCAGGCTGGTTTCGAACTCCTGAGCTCAAACAATCCGCCCGCCTCGGCCTCCCAGAGTGCTAGGATTACAGGCGTGAGCCACTGCGTTGGGCACCTTTTAAGTGATCTGGGAACACTTACCCGAATGGTGCCAAGAGCAATGTTAATGCCATTCTCGTAATCATTCTACCACCTTCTGTGCCAACTTGTCATGTATTTGATAAGTAGACCCAAGACTGTCGGCATTCATCTCTGGGACTTTGTCAGAAGCCAGGGCTCCGTGGCCTGACCGTCCCTGCTCCCCTGCAGTCTGTCACTGCCCTAATGGTCTCTCTACAGGCCTTCAGAACAACCTGTCCCCCAAGACGAAGGGAGCCCCCATGCACCTGGGCGCCATCGTGGGCATCGTGCTAGCGGTCCTCCTGGTGGCGGCCATCATCCTGGCTGGGATTTACATCAGCGGCCACCCTACCTCCAACGCCGCCCTCTTCTTCATTGAGGTCAGTGTAGCCTTTGGCCACAGGTCTGCCGTCTGCTTCAGCCTCGGCGTTTGCAGGGTCATTTAATACCTGCCTCTCCCGTCTCATCCCTCACCTGCCACATACCCGAGAGACCTCCATCAACTCCATCCTGGCACATCTCGCGGTGGCTGGTGTCCTTTAAGCACCTCAGAACCCCCTCGGCCCTGCTGTCCTTGGGGAACAGCCTGTCTGCTTTTGTTCCCCCATCTGTGAAATCAGAAAAGTCCCCAGAGGAAAGAAAGAAGGCCACACGGGCCACACAGTGCCCATTTAGTGGCTGGGCAGCCAATCCCCAAAGACTTAACATCTCTCTTGCCCAAATTCCAGGCTTGGTACTTATTCAAAGCCGTAATGGAACCAAGGTCCCTGCTGCTTTTAGGCGGGTGTGGAGTCTTAGATGAAAGCTGACAAGCCACAGTGATGAGAGGGCTGCTCGCTCCGGGAGCTGTGTGAGGATGCGCAGTTCGAACATCTCGGACTCCTGAGGAGCAGCCTGAGGCGCAGCATGGGACATGGGACGGAGGGCTCAGCCCCTTCACTCAGGGGCGCAGGGCTCAGCAGCTCCTGCCCCCAGCCTCTGCTCTCCGCTTCTTGCCAGCTCTCCACTGGGCACGGTGGCACCTCTGTGACCTTAGTCTCCTCCACACGGGACAGGTCCCCCTAAGTTTGACGACTCCCTGTTTCTCATCCGTCCTAGCCAGTCATTCTGAAGTCTTAGCCTACCTGGGTGACACCTGGGAACTGCAGATTCCCAGGCCACAGGCATTCTGATGGTGCAAGTCTAAGGTGGGCCCAGGAATCTGCATCTTCTAAGCCCCCCAGTTCACTCTGATGCAGGACCTTTGCTATCTGGAGGGTTATCTTGGCATTGCCAGAGCCTTCCAGAACATCCCAGCCGTCCCTGACCCACTCTGTCACCCTGCACAGTCTCAGGTCTCCACTCAGTGTGTTGCTGAAGCTTTTCGCTGTGAGTTCTGCAGACCACGCAGTGGAGGAGAAAATGTCCTCCTCTCAAACTCTGGCTCCCAGCAGGTTTCCCAGTGGTCGTGGGATCACAGTGGGAGCCTTTTGAGGACAGGGACCCTGAAGGTCAGTCATCCAGCTCCTGGTAGGTCCCCAGGGCACTAGTAAAAGAGTCTTGGTGCTGTCCCTGGGTGGGGAGAGTCCCCATGGTTGGGGTCAGACCCACTGACTTTGCCTCTGTACCCCCCACCCCACAGCGGAGACCTCACCACTGGCCGGCCATGAAGTTCCGCAACCACCCCAGTCACTCCACCTACACTGAGGTCGAGCCCTCGGGCAGGGAGAAGGAAGGCTTCGTGGAGGCCGAGCAGTGCTGAGATGCCAGGTCTCCCCTTCGAAGGGTGGGAGAGCAGACACGGGGGCCGCAGAAGAAATAGTTAAAGCAAAGAGAAGTGACTTTTCCTGACCTCTCCGAGCATGCCCTGGGCCCAGAAGATGAGAGGGTGGCTTAGTCATCACGCCCCAGACACTGAAGAGGGGGCAGGAAGGCAACCACGTGGAGTTTCTAAAGGACAATAGCCGAATCTCACTGTTTTGATGCAAGGGTTCTCCCCTTCCAGGCCTCACGGCGATCTACTCCGTAGCTGTCCCTGAGCCCCTTCCCCACCTGGAGATGGCCAGATGCCCTGCTCCCGGTCACCTAAGCCCCTGCATAGGACACCAGCTAGCTAGAGTCTAGATTGGGGCTGTGCATTCCAGGGTCCATAGACTCAAGGGCTGGTCCTCATGGCTATGGAGTCGGTGCATGTAGCCCCTGCTTCTGTGGCTCCGGAAGTCTGAAGTTCTCTCCATCGGTTAGACGCGGGTGTGGCTGCTCTCAGCCCTTGGGGCATGTTGTCATGGCAGGAAAGCCAAATAAGGTGAGAGAAAAGAACTTGTGGGGTAAATCGCATTTTTAGGCTTCGCTCCCTTAACCTGCCCTTTCTGCTCAGAGCCAGTCCTTCTGCAGCCTGCCTCGGGGCTCTACCCGAACCCGCGGCCGTCCTCCCCCAGGCAAGCCGTGCTGTGCGCGGCCACACACACCACGTGAGGTGCCCCAGCCCCACGGCATGTTCGATGCCTGTTTTATTCACTGGCCTGTTCTGCGTCAGTGCCGGCACGTACCTCCAAAGGCAGGGCTTGCCCGATTTATATTTCCCCTCCTCTGGACTGGAGTTTTACAGCCATTAAATACAAATAGGGTGGCCAGAGGGCTCCCGAGACAAACCCAGCAGGGAACTTCAGTTGGATTCTGTGGAGAAGCAAAGCGCCAGAACGGCTGGGACAGAGGCAGCTGGCATGGGAGGGAGGGACTTTCTGCACAAGACCTTGACCTGGAAAGTTGCCGCCACGTCCCCGGCTCTGCGAGAAGTTTTTGGGACGGGGAGTTTAGGCTCCCAAACTTAACCCGGCTTTAAGGAAGGTCCGTCCCAGTGATGAGTTGGGGCTGCTTCTGAAGGGCATTTAAAATTAAAATCTATAGCTCACCCTCATTCGAATAAAAAGTATCAGCAGCAAATAAATGTTAAATCAGTCTCTACTTAGTCATGCCCTTTGATGCATGTCACGGGAATGCTGCAAAAGAAGTCGGTTTAAGTACGAGGCAATCCGGTGGGCGGTTGGGCAGTCTGCAAACAACCAGACCCATCCAAACACTGGCCGATGGTTTTCCAGTTGCCCCATGGTTTAATGTTGGTGAGGACGCTGGTAACAGAGTCAGAAACACGCTGGGCCTCGGCTCTGCTTCCTAAACTAGCTGAGGAAGAGCTGGGGGCGTAGGGTGCTGTGGGAAGGCGCATCAGAGTTTGAGAAAGAAAAAAGCACAGCAAAGAGAGGCAGGTTCTCCACGCCGTCTGAGGACAGGAAGGTCTGTGACAGGGCTCTCTGAGCGAGAGAAGCGCAGCCCATGCCGGGAGCGACCTGGGCTCCCAGCCCTCCTGCCATCTGGAGGGAGATTTCTGCTCTTGCCTGACCAGCAAAGCATCTGTGACCTTTATGTGTCTAAAATGGGCAGTTCCTTGGTGGCCTAATTCAATGGACAGCACCATTTACCCTGCTCCCAAACCCCAGCACGCTTTTCCCCACTGGGAATTCAGCTGACCATTATAGATTCATGAAGGAGAGAATATTGGGAGTGGAGAGAGAATATTGGAATAATAGTGATGCAGAGAGGCCTCCGCTGCTAACTGCTGCAGGTGGAGAAAGAAAGTTCCAGATGCTTCAGCCCTGGTCAGAGCAAACCTGGGAGAAGCCCTGGGATGTCAGTGGCAAGAGGAGTGGAGATGTTTGGTAGTGGGCAGCCTGTTTGTTACAACAGAAAGAACCAACGATGTGTCACCAAGAGAGGCCCCAGACTTCTCAAGCCCAAAAACTTAGACTAAGTCTCCTAAAAAATAGAGCCGAGTGTCTCTCAGAGTTCGTGCCATCCCCGGCTGTCCTTAGGATACCTGGCAAGACAAACATTTCTTAGACCTAGGAATTCCACTCCAAGGTTTAGAGCAGGTTAGCTGGATAACTGTGGAGAGTGACTGGCTTCACGAGTGAGTGACCAGATAGAGACGTGGGTCTCGCGACCGGCTCTCCGAGTGTGGCTCCAGTCTAGCAAGGCAAGGTGGCACTTCACATGCCGGGCGCTACCAGTCCCAGAGCGGTCGCAAACTTCCAGGCCTCTTCTCCGCATAGGCATATACAGCTCCAGAGAAAGCAGGTGGTTGGCAGATGCTTCCCCACGTGACATTGGGTGTCCTTGTGAGGGGAGGGCGTCCATTCAAGTCCAACAGGAAGCTTCAACCTGTGAAAGAGGACTCTGGGGAGTTTTCTGTGTTGAACAGAGAGAGCAGAAAGTCTCGGGAAGGCTCTGTTATTCACCAGAACTCTGAAGAGAGCTAACAAAAACACAGGAATGTGACACAGAGGCTGAGTATGACAGGGGGTCGCCTGTAAGCACAACCTCCTGCTCCTGTAATTGGTCACTCCTAGATCTGTGGACTTATCCAGTAAGTTTCCTGGAGTTTCTGACTCTAGACACAATTGCATGTGAGCCCAGCCATCAACCCCAACATCCAGGAATGCGCCAGGTAGAGCAGATGGGCTTTCCAAGCTTGACTGGCTGGCTACCTCCCTGGCTATAATCAGGTGTCACCTACTCACCCCAGCAGGCCCTGCCACTCTGGAGGTCACTTCAGATCTCAGCCTGGAGCCTGAGGTTGAAAATGTCTTTCGGTCGCTATTAGAGGTTCTTGATGGACCTAAAAAAACAAATTTTTAAAATCTGTGTGTTTTATCAGGGCTCCCCTGTATAGTCTATCTGTGTGTGTGTGTGTGTGTGTGTGTGTATACACCCAGACACACACACAGGTATTTTATTGCTCAAAACATCGGACAAGGCTGGAGCTGTGCTCAGCCTTTAGCTTGGTTTATTAAATTAGGACAATGGCAAACACTGCCAGCCAACCACACTATTCAAAAAGCAGAGTATCCACCACCTGAGCTGACCATTCGTCTGGCTGTGAGCAAGGCTGAGACTTTCTTTTCTCCCAGTCCTGGGACAGACTCACAGATTGGCACTGATCAGGGCTGCACCCAGACGCCCTGGCCGTGAGAACCCACGCCAGTAGAGTCAACATCACAGATAAAATGCAGCCAGTGTCTCTCTCTCTCTCTCTCTCTCTCTCAGCTAAAACCTACCCGAACTCACAGCACAGTCAGAAGGATCTGAGGCCAGAGGGCATCCTTGCTGTCCTAAACACAGTGCATTCACATATTCAGTGTGAATTCTCTGCATGAATCCTCAGCATTAATAATAAAAGGAAACATTCTTTTACAACTTCTGCTATGTGCAAAATAAAGTACAAAGGATCTGGGGTAGCATTCTTCAAATCCACACACACACACGTTAATCCTGACCCCGTGTCTCGGACACCTACACTAGAACCAGCCTTGGGAATGTAGGAAGAGCCTCCAGTTATCTGTTTTTCCTAACCTCCCACCCCACCTCCAAGAGCAACAGCCTGGAAAGAAACCTCAGCTGTTTACTTGTATTGGGTTTGCAAATCCCTGGCAGTAAACCTCATGCATTTTTTATCTACTATCTGGAGATACCAAATAAATCTGAGTAAGTCGATGCTCTCACATTTCTGGATGCTTTGCATTCGGACAACTTTAGCAGGCTCATTGTGTTTTTATTACTTCGTGTTTTTGCTCACAAAACATGGTTTAGCAAACCAAAACAAAGAAAGGAAAAATTTGAACGCCTCCTAGCCAAAATCAGCAATGCCAAATCTCAGGCTCCAAACAAGCCAATTTATAAATAAATACGCTGTGATTGCCAAATCGAGAGGAATGTGTTGGAAAAGACAGTGTGGATGGATGGAGAAGGGTCTGAGCTGCACAGGCAGTCAGAAGGCGGGAGCTTGGACCTCAGCCCTGCCTCTGAGTCGCTGTGTGATGTGGACCAGGTCACTGGACTTCTCTGGGCCTCTTTCAGCCTCTGTGAAATAGGAAATACTAGATTAATTGGTCTAAGGTAGGACCTTAGCAAACAGCTTTCCCTGTTTTTGTTCAGCTCACGCAGCAACTTAGACAAAAGCATCCCTTTCTCTTTCATTATCCTGATTGTTTGGGACTTTTCTGGTTTTACCACTGAAAGTCCAGCATCCTAGGAATCTGCTCAAGCCCGGACACCCTGGGATGTTTCAGCACCCCACCCTTGGAGCTGCTCTCCCACTTTGTTGGCTAAAGAAATAATGTCAATGCTGTCAAGCACCTGGAGAGCAGTTTGGAGACTAGAACCTTGCTATTCAAAGTGTGGGCAGACAAGCATCAGCATCCCCTGGGGTTAGTTGGAAATGCAGAACTCAGGCCCACCCACCGCAGGTCAGAATCTACCTTTGAGCAGCTCCCCAGGTGATCCAGGTGACATGCATGACAGTTTGAGAAGCACTGCCTAGGAGACAAGTCTACCTACAGGATGGCAGCCTGTTGGGAAGGCATATTCCCCCACTTCCCAGATGACGAAACTGAGGCTCCGCTCGGAAAGGTAGTTAGGTTACTACTTTGTTTATTCATTCATTTGATCCACATTCCTTAAACACCTACTGCCTGCCAGGCACCATTAAGTGGCTTACCCGAGGTCACACTGCTAGAAAGCAGAGACAATCCCCAAACTCAGGTCTTGGAATTCCCATCTGAGGTTGTTCTCTGTGTGCCTCAGGGTGCTGCCAGAACCCAAGGCCACAGTTTCGTATAGAAACAGATTGTGGATTACGACAGAATCCTCCGGGTTTGTGGAGAGCCTACAAAGATGCCTGCGATGACTTTAGATCCATAGTCTTGGCTCACGAAACTGTGAGCTTATCGTCTATTTATTTACACAGCCCCAAGAGCTTGAAAACACCCTAATTGTCGCTGCTTCCTTCTCATCCCCGCTCCTCGCGCCAGCAACCCTCCCACATGAAGAGTTAGAAGCTTTACAGAACGCCAGGCTGATGCGCTGTGTTATTTATCTCCATGAACGGAGGGCCGTGGATCACCTCCTCCTCCGTGATGGGGCCAGAGATGCGGGGAGGTGGGAAGGGAAAGGAGGATCTTTACTCGAACTGCTAAAACCAAAGATAAATTCTTTGGAGGATGATTTTTCTGATGTTCACAAAACATGTTTACATTTGGTCCCTAGAGATAGCTAAATGATGCCCACAGTTTTCCGCAAAGCTAAAAGCACTGAAAAAGAAACATCTGACTATAGGCCAATGATATTTCGTCATACCTTCCCAGAGTCTTGGGCTAGAACCTTCCTTTCCAGCTTCAGTCTTTCCTCTTCACCGTTTTTTATTCAGACATTGACTGTCACCATCATGTGATCTCATGGAGTGTCCAAAAGATGTAAGGGTCACTGTGTCCAGCTAAGCTGAGAAAAATTGGAAAATCCTCAGAAAAATAACAGATCTGGTTTCCCCTCCATTGATACAGTCCCCTCGATTTAGATCCCATTTCGGAGTCAGAGACGGAGATGATGCTCTCAACAAACTGTGCCTGACTCCCCTCTCCCAAGGAACATGAAGTCACACCAAGAGCCCCTCCTCAAGGCCAAAAGGGCAGGGGCCTATCTTCCTCCCTCTCCAGAGCTGACAACACCCCTCTCTGTTCTCTGGAGCTCTTCTCCTCCAAGCCCACTAGGGATTGAGCAAAATCCTCCCACCTGCCCTTGAATCTTCCTTCTGCTTCCAGAGACAAGCACTCAGCCCTCTTTCACCATGAAGGAGGAACCAAAACTCACAAAATTGGCTGGCAGTAAAGTTTACTTAGAGCCCGAAGCCCGGGTCCACTTACCTTTGTCCGCTGCGATAATGGTGACGGTGGGGGCGGCTCACGTAGACTGAGTGCTCACTATGTTCTGGGCGCTGTTTAATGAGATTTAAGAGTAGTATCACCTGGGGGCAGATGCTACCATTATCTCATTGCCTCCATCCTCCGAAGGGGGTGGAGATACACAGGGGGCCATTGAGGCACAGAGCACTAGGGAATTCGCTCAAGGTCACAGCTAGGTCACTTAGGCGATGTGATGATAATTAGAAGTCAGGTGGCCTTCAGCCCTCAGCTTCCATTCCGATGCAGGGGCCGGCCCACTCTCCCACCCTCAACATCTTCACCCTCCCTCCATCGAAGTCCCCAGGCACCCTTTGCTCCATGGAAGCCTCACTTCCCACCCAGGAAGTGGCATCGGGTGGGAAGAGACACTGTTGCCTCAGCTTCGAGTGGAAGTTCGGAGTCTCTGGGGCCCCATGGATGGGGTGACCCCAGTTCACTAGGCGTGAGCCCTCTAGGGATGGCCTCTCTTGGGGTGGCCCTCCCACCCTTTGGCCACTCATCTTAGAGACTGTTATCTCCCAGTCTGTGAGAGCCCACTTTGCACGAATGGCTCTCTCCTGCAATCCCCCAAGCCCTTGGTTTTACGGAGGCAGAATCGAAGTGGCGTGAGGGCCAGCACAACTTGCCCAGGACCACACAAAGTGGGAGGGCCCAGGCAGCGGGGCGGGCTCCAGAGCATGCAGTGGGTGAGTGCATGGACTCTGAAGCCACCAGGCATCAGTCGAGTCCTGGCAATACCGCGTACCGCCTCTGAGACCTCGTGCAAGTCGCTCAATGTCCCTGTCTCACTTTCGGCATCAGTTCAATGGCAGTGACAAACGTAACAGCACCTGCCTCACCAGACTTGTGTGAGGACTAAACATTCCACAGCGTTCGGACCCAAGCACAGCACTCAATAAGTGCTCCAAAAGCCTTGGCAGTTTTTTTTTTTTTTAACTTGTTAATTGCCGAATGCAACATGACCTCTTGTCCAGGGCACCGAATAGAATTTCTGGTGCTCACACCTTTATGTTGAGCAGTCGCTTCTGCCAGGAGACGTCGGCTGGGCTGCTCTGCAGGCCCTTAGAATCTCCCTCTCAGGAAAGCCTTCCGCTCACCAGGCTAAGGACAGACACCTCGCGATGTCCCCTCCAGGGGGCAGCTTTCACTGCTCTGAAGGAAGCAGGCACTTAACGTCTGGTTACTATTCATTCTTAGGTTTCTATACAGGCACACCTCAGAGATACCGCAGGGTCAGTTCCAGATCACCACGGTAAAGCAAATATCGAAATAAAACTAGCCACACGGATGTTTTGGTTTCCCAGTGCATGTAAAAGTTATGTTTAGACTGTACTGTAGTCTGTTAAGTGTGCAATAGCATTATGTCTAAAAAAAAAAAAAAAA
>CAUYSK010028872.1:0-63541 GCA_963575035.1 Avahi laniger | reverse complement strand
TAGTAGAGATGGGATCTCGCTCTGAAAGGCAGGAATTGATAGTAGGAGAATGTACTTTGTTTTGTGTGGAACAGAAACTGTTTTAGATTAGAAAAACGTGTTCTCTTTGATTCTAACTAATGCCATTTGCTTCTGTAACCGCGCTTGCTTTTAGTTGTTAGTCAAATATAGTTAATCAGAATGAAAAACAGGGCAGGAGTTACTCCATGACAGGCTGAACTTCCTAGAGTAGGCCTAAGTTTCAGTTTCCCCGAAACCGAGCGCCGGCGCGAAAATTGAAAATCCCGAGGCTTGGAGCCAACCAATCAGGAGTCAAAACAATCCATCACTTTCAAAGGAACCAATGGACTAAGGGGGGAGGGGGGATGGTGTGCCCAGCGTGTTGTGTGGAACCTGCGTGTCGTGTGCCACCGGTGTATCGTGTGCAAAAGAAAATATAAAAGCTTCACTTTTACCCCAGGGCGGTCCTGGTTCATAGGGGAGGCCACTGCGTTGGTGCTCTGGGACTTGGACCCTAGCTCGAGCTAGTCAATAAACTCCTTTGCCATTTGCAGCCTCGGTGACTCTGCCTCTCTGTTCCTGGGGCCCGAGGGGAACCGGCTCTAACAGCTCTTGCTCAGGCTGGTCTCGAACTCCTGAGCTCAAACAATCCGCCCGCCTCGGTCTCCCAGAGAGCTAGGATTACAGGCGTGAGCCACCACACCCGGCCATATTTCCTCAAAATGTTTTTCTGGCTTCTTTCTCTCCTCTTTCTGGGACTTCAGGTATATACAGGTCACACGGCTTTGCATTGTTCCAGGAATCACTCAATCTCTGTTTTTTCTTTAAGGCTTTTTTAAATCTCTATACTTGATTTTGGATAGAATTCGCTATTGTTATGGATATTCCTAAGTCTTTCTTTTTTGGCTGCTAATCCAGTGCAACTGTAAGAATAAACTTTTATTTTAGAAGAGTCTTAGATTTACAGAAAAATTGCAAAGATTTGCAGGGAGTTCCTGTACACCCCTCACCCAGTTTCCCCTGCTGTCAACACTTTACATTCCTGCAGTGCATTTGCTACAACTCATGAACAAACATCGATACGTTACGGTTCATGTTAGCTAAAGTCCATACTTGACTCGAATTCCCTTAGCTTTTACCTAATGTCCCTTTTCAGTCCTAGGATCCCGTCTAGAATCCCACCTTACAGGTAGTTGTGTCTCCTCAGGCTCCTCTAGGTTGTGACAGTTTCTCAGACTTTTCTGTGTTTTATACGACCTTGACAGTTTTGAGGAGTGGTGATCAGGTATTTTGTGTAATTCTGGTTTGTCTGGTGTTTTTCTCATGGTTATATCAGATGTATTAGTTTTTTATTGATGTTGTAACAAATTACCACGACCTGAGTGGCTTCAACAACAGCCTTATGGTTATGTAGGTCAAAGTCCCACAGGAGTCTCATGAAACCAAAATCAAGGTGTCAGCAGGGGGCTGCATTCTTTTCTGGAGGCTCCTGGGGCAATTCCAGCTTCCTTGTCTTTTCCAGCTAGAGGACATACAAATTCCTGCGATTCCTTGGCCGGTGGCCTCCTCCCTCCATTTTCAAACTCGGCAACGCCCCACCTCCCTGACCCTTGCTCCATCATCACTCTCCCTCTCTTCCTGACCCCAGCCTATAAAGATTCTCCATGTTTAAGGACTCATGTGATTAATTAGACTGGGCCCACCCACAGAATCCGGAATAATCTCCCCGTCTCAAAGTATGTCCCCTTCCTCACATTTGCAAGGTCCCTTTTTGTAGGTAATATATTGCCAGCTTCTGGGAATTAGAACATGGACATCTTGGGGGCCATTTCTGCTTATCACACTGGGATTATGTGTTTTTGGGAGGAAGATCACAGAAGCAAAGTGCCCTTCTCATCATATGACACGTTTACCTGCTGTCAACATGACTTATCACTAATGATGTTAACCTTGGTCGCCTGGCTGAGGTGGTGTGTGTCGGTTTGCTCCACTGTAGCGTTACTTTCCTTCCTGTTGCCATACTGCACTCTTTGGAAAGAAGACACTATGCAAAGACCATACTTACGGGGTGGGAGCTATGCTCTTCTACCTCAGTGAGGAAGAAATAGCCACATAAATTATTTAAAAGTCTTCTACATGGGTTATTTGTGTCTTCTTATTTATTTATTATTTATTCAATCATCGCTTTATATCCGTGTGGGCTCGTACATATTTATTTTATACCTTGGTTTATAATTCAGTATAGTCAGCCCTGTGTATCCTCAGGATCCGTATCCATGGATGCAGCCAAAAATATTTTTAAAAAGATAAAAACAAAAAATAATAATACCGATAAAAACCAATATAGTTATAACCACCATTTATATAGCATTTACATTGGATTAGATATCAAAAGCAATGTAGAGATGGTTTAAAGTATCCAGGAGAATGTGCATAGGTTACATACAGACACTAGCTTGTTTTATGCAGTCAAATGCTCTACCCCTGAGCCACACCCCCCCTACCTTGCTCTATGGAAGGGACTTGAGCATCTCCAGGTTTCGGTATCCACGAGGTCCTGGAGCCAATCCCCCACAGATACTTAGGGACAACTACATTTATTTCCATGCTCAGATTGTTCCAGCATTGGCCTTTCAGTTTGCTGCTGTTGTCCCTTTGACATTTTACTTGTTAGCGCTTTCTTACTTCCTATCATTTTGTTTTTTTAGCACTTCTTTACTTTCTGGCACTACCAGATGCTCCAGTCCCTTCTTGTACATTCCCTCGGCCAGTCCTAGAATCAGCCATTTCTCTGAGGAGTCCTGGTTCCTATTACTGCAGAACAGTTTTAGAAACCAAGATCTGGGTGCTCACTCCATCCAGTCAGATTTTTATTTCAGGTGATATACTTTTATCTTGGAAATTTCCTTTGGTTCTTTTTCATATCTTCCATTTATTTCCTCATTAGGTTCATATTTTCCTTTAAATATGTGCTCGCAATTATAATAGCTTTTTATTTATTTATTTATTTATTTGGAGACAGAGTCTCCTCTCTTGCCTGGGCTAGAGTGCCGTGGCGTCAGCCTAGCTCACAGCAACCTCAAACTCCTGGGCTTAAGCCATTCTCCTGCCTCAGCCTCCCAGGTAGCTGCGACTACAGTCATGCACCACCATGCCCGGCTAATTTTCTCTATTTTTAGTTGTTTGGCCAATTTCTTTCTATTTTTAGTAGAGACGGGGTCTCGCTCTTGCTCAGGCTCGTCTGGAACTCCTGAGCTCAAAGGATCCACCCGCCTCAGCCTCCCAGGGTGGATTACAGGCGTGAGCCACCGCGCCCGGCCATAATAGCTTTTTAAAAAACATCCTTGTCTCCTAGTTTCATGAGCTCTGGCTTTGTGTTTGCGCCTATTGATTGATTTTTTTTCCCTCTAGATTATGGGTCGTATTTTCTTACTTCCTGGCATATTTAATAATTTTTTATTGGATTTTAGACATTTGAATTTTATGTTGTTGTGTGTCTGGATTTTGGTTTGCTTGGTTTTTTGTTCTTTGTTTTTTTATCTTTAATACTTTTTTTTTGGCTTTGTTTAGGCAGGCAGTTATACTTGCAGATCAGTTTGATCGCTTTAAGATCTGTTTTTAAGATTTTGTAAGGCAAGGCTAAAATGGTTTTCACTCCATGGATTGTTCAGCCCTACCGACATAAATGCCTGGGATGATCTGTAAGGCTTCTCCATTCTGGCTCTCAGGAGCTTGACCAATTCCAAGGCCCATGTGACCTCCGGGAATATTTGTTTACCATTCCCCAGTCATTCTTCGTCCAGCAGTTTGGAGTACTGACGTCCACATATATGGTCCAGTACTCAGCAAACACTCAAGTACACAGGACTGGTTTCATGGGAGTGATAATTTTTCCACGGATGGGGGCCAAACAGGCCACGAACCGGGTTGGGCATTGCAGAACTAGAGAACACAAGGCAGAATAAACCTTTCACCTGGGCATTGGTGACCAGCAATATAAAACTGCAAACTTTAAACCACTGGGAATGATTATCCCTTTAACATGAATCCAACTGAGTGGTTATCATTGTTAGATTGTTCGTAATTTTTACTGCTTAATGACATGATTCAGTCTTTGATGTTATCATGTAAGGAGGTTATAAAAATGGAAAAGAAGCAGGATTACGAAAAATTTTTCCCTCTATTCCAAGGGTAAAGATTAGCTATAAATTACTATGGATTCTAAGAATATTTTAAGTTTTAAAACTAGGTAAAATGTTTCTAAAATTAAATATTAAACTATGATCTATTGATTCTAGAAGGCTAGTCTAAAAAGGTAATTGCATCTGGACTATGCAATTATTATTAAACCAAAGAAAACAATGTTAAGCCAGAAAGTTCAATGTAAATTTTTGCATACCTGTGGCTGGTTATTTTTATTTCCTTGAAGTCTTTCTTGCTCTCCTCTGATGTCACTTCTCAGTCTTGTTCTGCTGACAAATCCATATGTTGAATTAAAATGAACTACTTAGAACAGTTAGATAAAAGTTACAGTCTTTATAAAAATAGACAGAAAATAATTCATTTTCATTTTATACATTGATAGTTTAAATGAAGCTTAATAATATCACCTCTTTTCCAGAACTCTGCTTCAGGGCCGACCTGCAGCCGCCTCAGCCTCTCTGGTCTCTGATCTTTGTTTCCTCAGCTCCCTTTCCTGGCTCCGTGAGCAAGCGAGTGCCTGCCCCATTGCAGCTGCCCTGGGGAAACTGCCTCCAGCAGAAAGCCCAGGTGATCACAGGCTACTTCATTGTTTCCCTTTTCTGGAGGATCACAGTCCTGTGCTGCTATGGCTCAATGCCTGAGGACGGTTGTTTTTTCTGCTTTGTCCGGCTTTCCAGTTATTTCCTCCAGGAGGCCAAGTCCAGGGCTTTTACTCTTTCATGGCCAACCTGTCTTTTTAGTTCTTAATCGTGACGATGATCTCAGTCTTCACATCTTATCTTCATTCAAACGTTGTGCTATAACGTCGGGATGTGTTCTGAATTTGGAAAAGCATGCTGTTGGAAATTTCCTAGGAAATATTCTTATGTTATGTCTTTACTAATTTCCCATCCACTGTTGTCTTAATCCCCATTTTCTGGGATTTCTATTGGATATTGGATCCCTTGGATTGATTGTCCATTTTTCTTGTTTTTAATTTTATTTTTTTCATATTGCCCATTTCTTTATGATTTCTTTCCACTTTACATGCGATTTACTTGGCCTTATCTCCCAATTATTCTATTGAATTTTTAATTTTTTAAAATATTTTAATTTCTAAAAGCTTTTCCTTATTCTCTAATTGTTGTTTTTATAATTTTGTTCTTTCATAGATGCAATATGTTCTTTCACATCTCTGATGACGTTGAAATTTTCTGAAGTTTTTTTCCCCTGTATCATATTTGTTTCCTCTGAGTTCTTTTATTCTGTTTGTTTTCATCTCGGTCATGTTAAGAGTTTTTCCTTGTGTGTCTCTTAATCCTCGGGTGTTCACTTTTTAAAAGTAAGACACGAGAAAGCCTGACAAGAAAGCTCTGTATACATGTGTTGGGCTTATAACACCAGTGGTCTTCCTTGAGGAAAACGGAAGGTCTCCAAATACCACAGCTTGCAAGTGTTCTCTCCAGGGCAGCACCCTCCAGGCCCCCCCTGGGAATCTCACTCTCAGGCTGGTGTTCTGAGTCTGAACAGTGGGGGAGGGGGCAATGGAGGCTGCCTCACTGCTCAGCGGGCTGGCTGTCCCTCAGTCCTCTGGCTTTGGAAGGAATTCCACTGCTGTCCTCAGTGTCTGCAGGGAGAGGGGGAATCAACCAGTCGTTTGGGAACTGGATGTGGGTAGAGAATTAGAGAGATCTTACTGTTCTTTATTAGATTTTAATATGATCCTGCAGCCCCCTGCCTCGTTTCCCCTATTCCTGAGCCTTTGGGGGTTCTATATGGAAAATCAGCTCTTCTCGCTTCTCATAGATAGCCCTCCAACCGCCCTTGTGGATGCTATGGGTTGCCTTTCTCTCTTTCCGCTAAGTCATTTGCTTTTCCTCTTCCCAAATTCTTTTCTGTTCACTGATACATAATAGATATACGTATTTTTAGACTACGTGGGATAGTTTGATACATTCATATACTGTATAAAGATCAAATGAGGGTAATCGGGATATCCATCACTTTAAATCCATCACTCCAAATTCTGCCTTCATGTATTGTGTTTATGGACTTCTCTTAGTTTCCTAAAGATGGATGTGTATTTCTGTCACCTGTTCTCCTTGCTGTTTCTCAGTGACTGTTGAGAGAAGGCAATGGTGTGGGTATGTCTTTACTCTGCCATTATAAAACCAGGGTCTCTTACATTTTTATAGCAGAAAATGTGGCTCACCATATTTCGGATTTTAACAGTTCCTCTGTTTTTGTTTAACTTAAAGCCCGAATTTAGAGATAAACACATTTTTAATCTAATCTGGGCTTTACGCTGGCTAAGGGGAAGAGATAACTGTATAGAAAGAGGGCCATGGGCACATACTCCCAGCCTGCGGCTGAGATACTGCGTCAGTGCACAGGTGCTCGCCTGCAGGACCCCAGCTAAATGTCTGGATCCTAGACATCCTCGTCTTCAGTTTTTGCCAGATGTTTGGTGGTATGGAATAGACACAGCCATGTAATTAAAGTAACTTGTGCGTGAAATGCTGAGTTAACAAGTAACTTGAGGCTCCTGTGTACCCTGAATGTGACCGTGAATAAGTCCACCACCATCAGCCCATCAGCCCATCTACCCACGGGTGCCCTGAGAGGCTCCAAGGAATACACGCCTGCAGGCACTGATCTGGTGATTGCCACGTTTCTCTTTAATTCCTGAGAAATCAGTCAAATGTCATAAGGAAAGTTTTCAATCTACACTTTCAGAGGCTGAAGAGCTGCCTTGGAGATCTGATTAAATGCACACATTTCTTCCACATATTGGATCTAGGATTCCCCTTCCCATCCCCAGTTTTTAATTGAAGAAAAAAACAAAAAACTAGTTTCGTAACCCTGCCAATATGTTGACTATATAATTCAACAAAATCCATTTGGTTTAAAGACAGAGCCGGATTGGACTACAGGACGAAGCTAAGTTTGTCCGATTGGTACTCTCTGTGGGGTGAGAGGGTGTCTAAAAGTCTGAAGGCTTCTGTCAAGGCTTTATAAGGCTGGATATTAACAATAGAGACATATACGTATATAAATCTATTTTTAATTAGTCCGCTATTTGTTTTTAACCTGTTCTTTAAGGTAGAGCTCAAATCCCGCTACCTGGGAAGCCTTCTCTGCCTTTCCTTTGGCAGTCCTCACTGTGCCTCATTTTTTACTATTTACAGTCAGCTTTGTTCTTGACTGATCAAAGTGTCATGTTGAAGAAAGGGATCTCTGTCTCCTGGTGAATGACTGTTCAAAAGATGTACAGACTAAGGTGCCCGCTCATTACGAGGCCTCTGAACTGGTGTGTGGGCACCCATACCACCAAGCGGTATTGAGCAGAAATGTACATGGCACTTTGTTCTCACAGCGTCCTCAGTGGACCAGACTCCTCCAGCTGCTTGCCTCTTCCCGTGAGTGCATCCAGCCTGCCTGGAGGGAAGCCGTGTTGGTTCTCTAAGGCGATGCAGGGGAACTCTTAGTACAAGGCAGAGGACCTCTAGAGCGGGCACAGGACTCAGGCTGGCGTGACGGGGATACCTCTCAACCCCCACAGTTTTACACTTTAGGAAACCCTTATCCTTTAGGCCGCGGAGACTCACAGAAAAGGCTACGATGGGCCTTTCCCACAGGGAGAGTGGGCAGATCCCAGAGGGAACTGGAAGGACTGCCTGTTGAAATGTCTTCGTGTGGGTCTGCCGGGTGGCTTTGGGGAAAAGGACTCTTGCTAGAAGGCCCCTGCAGTGATATAAACATAGTGAGCAAGAAATATCTTAATTAATTAATTACTTAAGTAATTAGTTACCCAGGGTAGTTCAAACACACACACACACACACACACACACACACACAGACTACCCAATAAAATAAGAGTTAAGAAACTAAAGTGATTTTATTTTCTCTTTAATTTCTGCACTTTCACAATTTCATTTTGTTTTAAAATTATCATTTTTTTCTCAATACAAAAAAAATTAACAACCCACCCATCCTCAGGTGGCCAATGTTAATAGATTGGTATATACATCTTTATCCTTTTTATTTCAAACTTTTTTTTAGAGGGGGATCACTGTTGTCTTTGCAAAAAGGAAATCATAATATGAACATTTCTTTGCATCTTGATTTTCAGTCTTTACCATACATCTTGGTCCTTTCTCCAGAGCAATGGATATTCTTAATTTGTTCTTTTTGTTGGTGCACATCCCACAGAATGGATTAACCATAGTGAAGTCAACCTTTCAGTTACTCACAGGCAGTCAAGTTCTTTTGAGTGATTTTGTCACTACAAATAAATCTGTAGAGCTCTAACCTACTAGAATCGTTTTATTTATCATTTATTTTAGAAAAAATATTTAAAATGTTAAAAAAGGGAGATGAAAGAGATAATTATACTATAAAGTCAAGAAACACTATACTACATTATAATGTAAAGTCAAAGACGCTGAATGAGCAGATGGATGAATGCATTAGAATGTTACTTGGGAGTGTGACTCCATACCATTTCTGTCTTCCAGTAGTGATCTTTTCGTTGCAGGCTCTGTGTCCCAATGCACCCTGCGGTCAGGAGCCAGGCCTTTTTTCCTTGGCTCCTCTGAAGTGCTGAGCACAGCCCTGCTAAGGGCAGGTGGCCCCAGACCCACACACTCTAGGGTGCTCTAACAGTTTCTTCGGAAATAGCGGTTTGGACTACAGACTGAAATTTCTCTATGCATACAATGTCATCATATACATTCATGTATATTCTCATGCCAGCCCACCTTCATTAACCCATAATGAAGGTGAACTATATACTTATAATATTATAGTTTCTTATTATTTCTGTGCAAAAAAATGTTTTGAATTCCAAATGAGAATCTAGGTGCAGGGGACTCTCCTCTACTGTGTGTGTGTGTGTGTGTGTGTGTGTGTGTGTGTGAGAGAGAGAGAGAGAGAGAGAGAGAGAGAGAGAGAGCACGCATGTGAGTCCATGCAATCCTTTCCCTCACTGCTGTCAGATGAGATGTTCTCTTTCCCCTTCTGCTGGTCTGGTTGCATATGGAAATGGAGCAGGCAAAATAGGCCATATGATGAGTAAATACGAAAGTGCCAGAAAGAAAAAAGCAAAAAAAACATCAAATTTAACAAAGAAGTTTGATATTTTTCTTAACAGTCCTCATTCATTTTTGAGATCTAAGAATTTGAGTTTGATTGCTAAGAATGTAGTAACTGCAATTTAATGTGAGTGAAATGAAATTTACGATTAGAAAAGATTCTTTCATTGTAATAGATTTCTTTGAATTCTTACTCTTTTTCAAATAGCATATTTAAAACATGTTTGTCAAAGCAAAATATTATTTAAATATTAATTATGGTCATGGAATGTATCATTTATTAATAGCTATTGAGGTGGACATAGGTTAGTTTGTAAGTTATTTTCATATTTTGGGAGCATTGACTCCCAGAAAGTTTGTTCTTATATGTTATATATTCCTTTGGAGAGTCAATATTTGAACTGCTAAGATAAAAATAAATGCTTTTCAAAAACATTTTGATAAAATTAAAGACTAGGAGAAACTATATAGTATTTGTAGGAAAAATGATCTTCTATGTAACTTGAAGATACATAGATTTAAAAATTCTTAAAAGGTCCTAGTTTAAGATATCTTGAATGTATTAATCAGTGCTTTCTTTTTTGAAGCACTATGGAAAAACCAGCTAAATGTTACTGGTGATTTGTTTAACATATAAAAATTCATAAGTGTATCAGGAAATACATTTCTGAAGTCACCTATAGACTTAATTAGATTTTTACATTAATAAAAGTAAAACCCATTCTCAAAAATGTTACTTTTTCAATAGGAAACAAAATCTCCCATAGTCCCATCACTCAAAGACAACCACTGTGAATGTTCTGATGTACTTCCCTTTGGCTTTATGTATATGACCATCTTTGTAGTGGTCATACTATGCTTAGAAAACTTTATTTTCCAGGCCGGGTGTGGTGGCTCACACCTGTAATCCTAGCACTCTGGGAGGCCGAGGCGGGCGGATTGTTTGAGCTCAGGAGTTCAAAACCAGCCTGAGCAAAAGCGAGACCTCGTCTCTACTAAAAATAGAAAGAAATTAATCAGACAACTAAAAATATATAGAAAAAATTAGCCGGGCGTGGTGGCGCATGCCTGTAGTCCCAGCTACTCGGGAGGCTGAGGCAGGGGGATCGCTTGAGCCCGGGAGTTTGAGGTTGCTGTGAGCTAGGCTGACGCCACGGCACTCACTCTAGCCTAGGCAAAAGAGTGAGACTCTGTCTCAAAAAAAAAAAAAAGAAAACTTTATTTTCCTTTTACCCTTAATGTATAGCTAAATATTTCCCATCGATGTAAAGTTCAAAATAAGCAAAAATGTCAACAAATAAAAAAGTGTATATGTGGCAAGATATTTAAAAGCATTGTGAGCCATGACTGAGTCAGAGATAATGTTTCTTCAATTTTTCAATCAGGGAAAAGCTTTGTCAGAAAGTTATCATAGAAGCATGACATGAACCACATACATTGCGAAACAGGTGGACATAACTGTGTTGTTTCATTGAAAAGACAAAAAGGCCTCATCAAGATAGGAAATAAAAACAACGAAAAATGGGAACAATTTGAGCATAGCTCAGTTGATGATGACCTGTAATGTTGGTATCTGTAAAGTGGCTGGCTCTGCCTGGCTAGCCAACGTGAACTTCCTCCACCATATTAACACCTGCACAGCCTTATGGTTCTCAGTGTACATATTTCTTTCTCTCCTTCAGTCTTACGGTGTTTCAGTCATGGTTGGTTGTGTTTTCTTTCTTATTGCCAATCATCTGAAAATGAAGTAAACCTAACAGTTGTTATTAGTGGCTTTGATATTTTTTCTATTTTTGCAAGCAACAGAATCTTTTTCCCAAATGACATCCTACTTAGAATTTCAATATGTAAAGCAGAAAAAAGTAGACCTTCTTTGGTTGAAAAGGAGTAGTCCCTAAAAATCAGGATCTGAAGTTCCAGGTTAAAAAGACATGTCATGGGCTGTTTAACACATTGACTGCCACATGAGTTCTATTTAACTCATGCCAGTTTTGAGCCCAGGGCTTTATCAAGGAAAACCCTGTAGTTAGTTTGTGAAAATCTTACTTGTTGACTTGTTGATGTTCTTATTGTTACAATTAATACTGACAATTTAATTCTAAATTAAATAGAATTTAATTGCATATTAAATTGCATATATCTCATGCACAGAAAACAATAAAAAAATAACAAACTAGAAAGGATTGTTTTGTTTTAATAAAACACTGTGGCCCTAGGTAAATTTTTTTTCTAGTGTGGCAGTCAATGTGTTAATGTATTTCTAAGCATTTACTTAGAAATTACAAAACATTTGAGGCAAATCATTAAGTTTTACTTATGCCGATTGTTTTGCCAGCAAAAATTCAGTTTTGTGAAAAATATTTATCACACAAGGAGTTTCTGATGGAAAAAAATCTGAAAACTTTTGGAATCAAAAAAGTTAATTACATGTGAAACCATTACAATTTTGAAATGAATGTTGATTTTGTGGCGACCCAATCTTTGAAAATTATCACTGTTTACTCAAAATAGAACGAGGAAAATAGTTTGTGCCTGAAATCCACAGTGGAATATATCCTTCCTTTTTTTTTTTTTTTGGTAAAATGTCATTAATTAACTTTATTTACTTATGGAGATAAAAATCAGAGAGTTAAAGGGAATAAATATTTTGACTTAGGAATTCAAAAGTAGAATAAAAAAGACTGAATCATTTCAGATCATAAATATGTTGTGTTTCTCAGCAAATTCATCATGCAGTGGACTGAGAGGGCAGCGAAAGACCTGTTGCAAATTCCTCTGAGAAATCAACAAATTAAGAAATCCTTGCCGGGTACGGTGGCTCATGCCTGTAATCCTAGCACTCCGGAAGGCCGAGGCAGGTAGATGGTTTGAGCTCAGGAGTTCGAGAACAGCCTGCGCAAGAGCAAGACCCTGTCTCTACTAAAAACAAAGAAATTAGCTGGACAGCTAAAAATATAGAAAAAAAAAATTAGCCAGGCATGGTGGCGCATGCCTGTAGTCCCAGCTACTTGGGAGGCTGAGGCAGGAGGATCGCTTAAGCCCAGGAGTTTGAGGTTGCTGTGAGCTAGGCTGACGCAATGGCATTCTAGCCTGGGCAACACAGCAAGACTCTGTCTCAAAAAAAAAAAAAATAAAAAGAAATTCTTGTGTTTCACTGATGTCAGAGAGACAACTGGGAAATTTATAGTTCAATCTTTTAAAACCACAGGTCAATCTTGTTTAGAACCCTTTGAAATGTCCTGCTTACTCTTAGAATAAAATGCAAACCCCTCAATCTGGCCTTTGCCACCCGTCCACCACAGCCATGTCCTTCTTTCCCTCACAAGTCTAAGTCACACTCACTTTCTACCAGTTCCCAGAACACGCCAGACCCTTCTGCTTCTCAGGGCCTCTGTCCCAGCTCTTCCCTCGGCTTAGTGCTTCTTCGCACAATTGGTACCTGTCGTGGGTTCGATTGTCTCCCTCCCCACAAATTCACATGTGGAAGTCCTAACCCCTAGTAGCTCAGAAGTGACCTTATTTGGAAATAGGGTAGTTGGAGACATAATTAGTTACGATGAGGTCATACTAGAGTAGGGTGGACTCCTAATCCAATATGACCAATGTAAGTGTCCTTATAAAAAGGGGACATTTGGACACAGACACACATACTGGGAGAATGGCATGTGAGCATCGAGGCAGGGATCAGGGTGATGCGTTTCCAAGCCAAAGAACACTCAAGATTGCTGGCAAACTACCAGAAGCCAGGAGGCATCAAGCAGTCTCCCCCACAGACTTAGAAGGAACCAACCCTGTGGTTACCTTAATCTCAGACTTCCAGCCTCTGTATCTGGGCCACAGTAGATTGCTGTCATTTAAGCCCTAGCAAACCACCCAGGATCTCCTCACTCTTCATGTCTTGGCTTAAATCTCATTTCCTCAGAGGATGCCTTCTTGACCCCTGAGATGGCACAGTATTTCCTATGAAAGCTCGTGTTTGTTTCCTTCGGAGCAGTGGACAGATCTGTAACTATCACGCTGCTTTGCTGGCTTATTTGTCTGGTGCCCTCCCCTTCCCTGGGGCGTCACTGCGCGCGGGGGCAGCGGTCCTGTCGGGTGCCTGCTGCCTTCGCAGCAGCTCGCAGAGCCTGGAGCATCACGCACTCCACGAACATGGGTGGGAGATGTCGCCGAGCCGCCTCAAAGGTAAAAGAGGCAGTGCCGAGAGCTCTGTATGTGAACTGCCACGCACATGTTGGTTTTAGTGGAGATGAATTTTGTCAAGAAAGTGAGAGAATTTAAAAAATAGTTTCAATCCATTGTTTTATGACATTCTTCTTTCTGATTGGCAAATTTCCAAACATTTTCAAAGAGAGTAAAGGTGTATCATTCCAAATACTATGAAGTTTGAGGAGGCAGAAAACACACTTGAATGTCATCAAGCTTCATACGCGGTGACTTTGGAGCTTACTGAGAAATAGTGAAAGTCGTAGCAAATGGGCAAAGGGCCTAAATAGGCATTTTTCCATATAAGGTGTACAGAGTACCCAACAGGTATACAAAAAAGTGCTCGACATCACTAATCATCAGAGAAATGCAAATCAAAAACACAATGAGATATCACCTCATACCTGTTAGAATGGCTATTATCAAAAAGACAAGAGATGTGCTCGCTTCGGCAGCACATATACTAAAATTGGAACGATACAGAGAAGATTAGCATGGTCCCTGCGCAAGGATGACATGCAAATTCGTGAAGCGTTCCATATTTAAAAAAAAAAAAAAGACAAGAGATAAATGTTGACGAGGGTGTGGGGAAAAGGGAACCCTTGTACACTGTTTGTGGGAATGTCTATTGGTACAGCCATTAACAGTGTGGCGTTTCCTCAAAAAATTAAAAATGGAACTACCATGCGATCCAGCAATCTCACTTTTGGATATATATCTAAAAAAAATGAAATCAGTATCTTGAGATATCTGTGCTCCATATTTATTGCAGCATTACTGACAATAGCCAAGATATGGAAACAGCCCAAGTGTCCACAAATAGATGAATGGATAAAGAAATTGTGGTACATGTATACAATGGAATATTATTCAACCATAAAAAGAGAAGGAAATACTGTCATTTGCAATAACATGGATGGACCCAGAGGATATATTATGCTAAGTAAAATAAGCCAGATACAGAAAAAAAAATATTGTATGATCTCATTTATATGTGGAATCCAAAAATGTGAAACTCACAGAAGCAGAAAGTAGAACAGTGGTGGCCAGGGGTTGGGGCGGGATGGGGAGAGGTTGGTCAACAGGTACAAACTTTCAGTTATAAGATGCACAATTTCTGGGGATCGAATGTACAGAAGGGGTGGTGATGCATGTGTTAATTAATTTGATTGTGGTAATAATTACACAGTGTAAGTGTGTCAAATCATCATGTTGTCCACTTGGGATATATTTAGCCTTTATTTGACAATTAAATATTTTAAAATAAGAAAACAAATAGAAACACTATTAAAAAATTTCTTTAAATATACAGATGGCCAGAGAAATAAGTAGTTTCCTGAATTTAGGTTACAAATTCGAAATTTATCTCTTTAAAATCTCTTCAATACCTAACACTATCACAGTGATTCTTTCTAAAGAACTTCAAGGCAAAACTATAAGCACTTTTTCCATCTGCCTTTAAAGGTAAAAGGACTACTTTGTAGTTTGTTACCACAGAGAAATAATGAATATACCATAGCCATTTAGGAAATTATGCCAAAAAACAATTCATGAAGTTTTCAAAGTTGATAACATAGGACAAGAAAAACTGACACACACACACACAAATAAAGAAATCTTGGAAATTTTAGAGAGTATGTTTTCCCTTTCCTCATCAGAACAGGACAAAATGAATATTTATTACTAAGGACTGGGCAATATATTACTCAATTTAAATTCATGATTTACAGAGAATAACTGCAGCAAAATCACCCTCATTTCGGAGTTCCTAGTAAAACGGAAGGAACCATTACATGAAGCAATGGTCAAATATGCTCAAGGATTTCTCCAGCTCGATGCCAATGATGTTTGAACTTTGAAGCCTTTTTCAACTTCATCACAGTTCTATTGCCTCAATGAAAATTGAACTTGGCTCTATGTTTATTCAACTTAGACTTCACAGCAATGTTTTTTTGCAATGCAGGGCTATTATCTACGGCTTTGTATTGGCCAACTGCTCTGGCAAGTGTGGAACACTCGTTTTCCATGATTTTATAACCTTGTGAATTACGGCACCACAGAGAGGAGACTCAGAGGCCGGGACAGAAGTGGTGCCAGTGACACCCTGGAGAAAACCGGAGCATCAGCTGACAGACGCGGGGGCCCCCTGATTTAATCACAGCTATAAATACACTTAGCTAGCATGCTGGCATAGTGTACATTCCTAACTTTAATGTACACTTCTAAAGGACGTGATTACAGATGGAGATGATGCTGGTGCCTTTACTGGGATGCTACAGTGGAAATTAGCACGTCAATTTACCAGACGGTAAGAAGACTTCCGGAAGGCGGAGACTTTCATCCATTTGGTTCACAGCTTTCTTCCCAGTGCTGACGAACTTTCCTGAGCGCTCAACAAATGTTTGTTACTTGAATGATTATTTTATGAAACATCTCTCATTTATTAGAAAAATAAATTAAGAACTCATTTGAAAGGGATTAACTATGAAATATCGTTACATTTTTTCCTTAGTTCAGATCCACTCATGGAGAGACGCGGCACTACCATGTTCAAGTTATCATTGATTGTCCTTACCAGACTCCTTGAAAAGAAATGGGTCCTAATGCATCCAGGTAGACTTTTTAGGATGTCCCATTCCACAGGTGGCACGTAAACATGCTTCACCCATGAGATCACTCTACTTGCACTTTACAAGACTGCTCAAACAACAGTTTTTCTATTAGACTAAGGTGCTTGGTCAGATTTTCTTGGTATGGTAAAGGTTACTTTTACACAGACTTCCCAAAAGGTTGTATTTTGCTATATTGATCCATTTTCCACAGAGACCTATGACTATATGCATCTCATCAGGCTGAGAAACACTTCTTGAGTGTGTATCAGTACCATGTGGATGTTTTGGGCCATATTTACAATTTTGGTTTGCAGTGACATGCAATCAAGGGCGTAAGACCAGAGTGAAATTCATTGTATGTTTTATGAGTTTAGGGGCCTGGAAAATTGGAAGCAATACCCATACTTCAGGAAGCTCCAGGGGCTCAGGAAAGCAGGGAGTCTATGATACGGGGAGCAGTTTCCTGGCTAGTCCATGAAGTGACCAATACAGGGTTGTGGGAAAGATGTTATGAGTTTAGTTTCGGACATGTATAATTTGTTGCACCTGAGGAGTGTCTAGGAATTAATGTGTCCGGGGCTACCGGGAGTTACAGATTTTGGAGTGAGCACCAAATAGTGATATTTGACGCTTTGGGCATGGATGAGAGCACCCAAAGAGAAAGCATGCTGAATGAGAAAATAAGAGGGTTGAGGATAGAATGCCTGGAAACACCATAATTTAGGGGGCTGGCAGCAGAAGAGAAGCCAGCCAAGAACTAGAATAGGACAGAAGGCTGTCACATGGGCATCGCCGAGAGCCGGCAGCACAGTCAGCATTCTTAAATGACCCAGAGAGACAGAGTAGATGAGGATTGCAAAAGGCTCTTTAGAAGGAAATACATAAAATATCCACAGGTATATTCCTGACTGGTGAGATATAGGGGGGATTATTTTCTTCTTTCAACTTTCCTGTATTTTCCTAATTCTGTACAATAAATATGGGTTACATTTATATTAAAAAGCTATAAAGATCTAAAACAAAAGCTCTGATCAGGTCTAAAATATGAGAACTTGAAGAAATAGAGCACATAATTATTAATTCACAAATATTCGAGTGCCTTTGTGCCGGGCACCATGCTAAGGAAGGACAAAACAATGAACAAGTGGATGGCTCTGCTGCTTTACAAAAAGCAGTGGAAGCTGGTTTGGCAGAGGAGGGCTGCAGGGCTTGCGGGGCAGAGATGAGGCTGGAAAAGTCGTCTGCTGCCAGATTGCAACGGACTTTATGTGACTTGTCAAATAATGTGGCCTTTATTCTGAAGGCTACAGAGAGGCTTTTGAGGGGCAGTTAGGATTGGAGTTGTGCTTTACCTGAAATTAATTTTCTGCTCAACTTGGGCAGTAGTGTGGCTGCTGGCCTGGAAGAATCTAAGGCAGGACAGGGAGCAGTTAGCAGGCGACTGGGGATGGGCCAGGTCCAGAGACAGTCGGGGGTAGCATCAGTAGGTCAGCAGGATACGACTGACTGGATGTATGACCAATAAATAAATAAGGCAACAGCAAACTTCTTCCCCCCAACCCGCCCAGGACCATAATTAGGGCAGTGCCCTTTCCTGAAACACTTTTCCTTGTCAAGTCAAGACCAGGATCACAACAGTCTGGAACAAGTGAGTTTCCAGTGCTAGCCTCATGCATCGCAATAGAGGATGCAGGGTAGAGGTTTGTGGGTCGGCCCTGTCTGATTCCCCTGAAATCACACCACTGAGGCAGATGCCTCTCACAGACACAAGGAAGGTGGCATTAGCTGGTCTCACTAGACAGCATTATTTCTTTCACTCCCGGGGCCTGTCAGCGGAGGCTGCTGAAGTGAGAGCAGAGTCCCATAGGGGGAATGGGGGAGAAGTTTAAGGTGATACCTTGCATTTGTCCCTTCTCCATTCCTCTTTCCACTCCAGGGAAAGTAAAGGAGGACAATTGTTTTGGTATAGAAAAAAAAAAGAAAAGAAAAAGAGTGACTACTGAGTTTTTAACTTGGATCCCATGGTTTGTATCCAGTCACTCTAATTGCTTGCTATAGGACATAAGAGCGTGAGTGGCTGTGTCACATGGTATTACAACAGAGGGGATAAGGTGTGTGTATGAGATCTGCTTCCGAGACCACAGCCATAAAACAGAATCCTAAACCCTCAGCTATTTCCTTACTACACATGTATATTGCGATACTCTTCTTTTTCCAGTCCACAGAATTCAACACTTCTGTGACAAAGAGGGGTGCTGTAGTTATTTTTTAGGCAAATGTTTACATATAAACAGTTACGGTCTCCGAGGAAGGGACTTTCTCTGTTGGATAGAGAAGTTTGGGAGAAGACTGATGAAACTGCATGTGCGGAAGAAACATTTAACTAAATGGGAATCTCTACTTTTAAGGCAAGGGACCAAAAAGGGGTAGGTTCCAGGAAAGTTGTATGCCTGGCCGCACCTGTCACAGTGCTGTGCTTCATGCATCTTCTCACTTATCTCCGCTTTACTGCAGCGTGGAAAACCAAGGCCTTCCGTTTCGGTTGCATACTGAGGGCAAGGATGCTCAGCTAGTAAGTTAAGGAGGCCAATCTGAACTTGGCTGGAAGTGCCTCTCTCCAGGACCAGCCAGACCACGACGTCTTTAAGTAAAAGCAACTCACATCCTTGCCATCTCACCCTGCAGTGAGGGAACTTCTGCTGCACAGGCGATAACTACTCTTGCAGTGTTTGGCCGTGACTTACAAGGGGCAGGCCTTCCTTATCGTCCTCGATCCTAAACCGAGCGCCAAGTGGTGTCAGGGAGGGCAGCAGCCCGTCAAATGGTTACACCCTCAACCACTGATAAGATTCCAAATAATGCCGTCTTTTCGATTGGTTGTTCCTTTCACTCCTTCGACGTGTGGGCAGTGTTGCAAAATGAATTTTCATTCACTCTGCAAACAGCGGTTCTCAACACCACTTACGTCTATCTGCCCTCCTCACAGGATGGGACGCCCTCCTCGTCCCTAAGTCGCAAACTTCAGGTAACCCCTTAGCATAGAGCGTCTGGCCCCGCTCTCCCCACTGCCGCCACTAGCCTCTGGCCTGACCGCAGCCTGCGCCCGCCGCCCCCAGCCCCCAACTCGGGTGTGCGCGCGACGAAGGGGAGAGGTCCTGCGCGCGGGCCGCAGACTCACGAGCTGCCGCTTGTTGCTCCCGCCGCCGCGACAAGGGGAAGTGAAAATGAAATTGACTTTTCCGAGAAATGATGAAAGCGGCGCTGCCTGCCAATGAACAGCGGCGGCGAACTTCCGCACCTCCCGGCCCGGCCGCTCGCGCCCTCCCTCCGCCTCCACCTCCCGGTTGCACAAGCTTGAAACAAACACTGGGGAGGAAGGGCGGAGGGAGGAGGGCGGAGAGGGGAGGCGAGGGAGGGAGCGAGGCCGGGAGGAGGGCGGGGGGTGGGGGGATTTCCATCCTCAGCTCTTCGCAGTTTCCTCTCCTTGTTTTGCTTTCGATCTGGACTGTTCTCAGGCAAGCCGGGGAGTAACTTTTAGTTTTGCTCCTGCGATTATTCAACTGACGGGCTTTCATTTCCATTTCACACACCCTAGCAACACTTATACCTTGCGGAATTGTACTGATAGCGTGAAAAAAAGCACACTGAGAGGTAACATTTTTCAAATAATAGTTGTGACTGTGCGTGTGTTTCTCTCGAGGGCATGTTTATGGGGGCTGCAGGGGCTGTGTGTGTCTGCGTGTCCTGATGCTTTGACACGGTGTTTTGCAGACGGAAAATGCCGGGGTTCATAAATATTAATACCGATTTTTGGAGGAGCAGTCGGCGCGATTATGGATCATCTGATTTTAGGGGGAGCAGGTTCTGTTGCTGTTGCTGCTGCTACAGGGGCTGCTAAGGCTGCGAGGAGGAGGAGGTGGAGGAGGAGGAGGAGGTAGAGAGGGAGGCGGAGGAGGAGGTTGGTGGAGGTTTAATTTCACTTTTGGATTCGCAGATGGGGAGAGGTGGCTCCATGGACACAGACCTGCTCAGTGTGACTCTGCGCCCCAGGTGTTGTGTGTGGGGGTGCAGGTCCTCTGGAGTCGGGCCTCATTTAAAACAAAATTATCGTGTGTATGTGTGTGTGTGCACGTGTGTGTACAGCCACCGTCGTCAGCAGATCCGAAGGAGGGGAGCTGGTCCTTCTCGGAGCCCGGCGGCGGCGCCTCTCCGCGGGCAGCCTCCAGCCACACCGAGCAGGCACCCGCCGTCCGCCTGGCTGCCCGCGCCCTGGCCCGGAGGGCGCCTCCCGCCGCGGCGAAGGAAACTTGATGGGGCGCCCCGCAGCAGTCCCAGGGCCCACCCGCCGCCGGGCTAGGGGTAGGGTCGCGGGCGTCGGGTGCCAGCGGCCGGAGCCGGAGGGCGGGCTGCGAGCGCGGCAGGGCGCCGGGCCTGGCCGACGCGCCCCGCTTCCTGGGGGCTGGGCCGCCGCCGCCGCTCGGAAGGGACGCAGCGTCCTACTTCCCGCCGGCCAGCACCCGGCCTGGCCCTGGGGCTTTGTCATTGCACTTGTCCCGGCACGCGAGGGGCTCGGGCGGCGCTTCCCGGTAGGGCGCCGCGCCCAGGGGTCAGCTGCCCAGGCCGCGGCCTAGCGCCGAGCGCCCCCGGGTCCCCGCAGGCGCCCCCGGGCCGGCCTCGCGCGCTGGGCCTGACCCGCCTCGGCTACGGAGCGGGCGAGGTGGGGGCGGGGAGCCTCCGGGGACAGAGCGGCGCCCTGCGGGCAGGCGTGGGGGCCGGCGTCCCCTTGGGGTCCAGGGGTGCGGGCTGCGGCGGGGTGGGGACGTGAGTGCCCGCCCCGTGCCCTCCGACCCGGCTCTGGGCGCCGGGTGACATTCGCTGGCTGGCCGAACATGGTTGGTGCAAAGCCGCGGCCGCCACTTCCTTTCCGCCCCGCCGGCCGGGCTCGCCCACCGAGTGAAGCCGGCTGCGGCCAATCGCGGCGCCCGCCCGCTCCCAGTGGCTCGGCCGGGGGGCCGGCGCCCGAGAGGGCTCGGGGAGCCTTGCCAAGTTGGAAGGGCTTCGGCTGAAACTCATCCCCTTCCCCAGGACGCACTGGCAACTCCCTCTGCCCCGGGTCCTTAGAAGGGGAGCGAGGGCGAGGGAACGAGGCTGGCAGCCAGAGCGGGGCGCAACGCCGGGTCAGTCGGCGTAGGCAGGACCCCGGTGAACGCTGTAAATGTGACCCCTGGGACTGGTAGTCCAGGTAGCCACATACTAGCGATGTGGCTTTCACTCGTTTCTAACCCCTTAGTGTTTGAAACTTGGGGACATATTACCTACCCCCTCCCTCTTCAGTCTCCTCCCTCCAGCTGCTTCTTGTCCTTGGTTATGGAATAAGAAAACGCCGAGCCTTTCTAAATGAGGAAAAGTGGTGCTGGCATTTGTCTTCTGCCACTGGCCTCCCTGTGACAGTGACTCGGTCTGCTTTTGATGAATGGCCAGGCAGGGGGGAGGATAGTTAGATTTCCTGTTGTGCATTTTCAGGAATCACCAAGGCTGCTGTCAAGCCTGCACTCATTTATTAGTTTTCAGATCGCCTGCAAGTAACGTTGGAACTTAGCAGCCTGCACTTTCTGGCGCTTCAGGGCAGGTGCAGACGGGGCCTGGGGTAAGGCTCAGGTGGTGCATGGTCTTGACGCTGGACAGATGCAGGCTCCCTTTCCAGCCCTCCAGGGTGATCCTGTTTAACTTTCTCACGCACCCAGATTCAGGACTCACTGATTTTCCCAACCCTTCTTTGTTCTTCTTTTGGGGGAAAATAGAAACCTAAAAAATCCTGGACAAAACTTGTCATTTCTGAGGTCAGACGGGATCGGGCGCGTTCAGGGCGGCACGACTGTAGACAAAACTTGTTTTTTCTGAGGAAACTTTAGCAGATGGAATATTTGGAACTTAAACTGGCATCTCTAGGGGCAACCTTGGAGCATCTATTGATCGATGTGGCAAAGTCCAGAATTTCACTGTAATTAGTGAATGATTAGAATTATAGCTTATCTTGTTTTGTAAGAAGTTAGCTTTTGGTCTCTTGACTTAGATCCAAGAGTTCTTGTCT
Source organism: Avahi laniger (assembly GCA_963575035.1). NCBI lineage: Eukaryota > Metazoa > Chordata > Mammalia > Primates > Indriidae > Avahi > Avahi laniger. The sequence goes on along the minus strand of CAUYSK010028872.1, from coordinate 41,357 downwards.
GTTATGATTTGTAACTGCTTCTTAAAATTAAACATTTACATATTTCATTCTCAATGAGTTTTTTTTTTTTTCTGTTGACCTGTAAAAGCTAAAGGTAATTCCACACACGTCAGTCGGAAGTAAGGATTTGTAGTCAGATTGGAACCAAATTATGGCAAACAAGTGATTGTCATAAAGTAATGACAGGTCTGAACCATGGTCACACTTTTTTCTTATTCTGCTTTCTGAAGTACTTTATTAGGAAAATATTCAATATACCAGAGCTAAAGATGTTTAAATTTAGTAGTGGCAAATTTGAAACCTTGGACGTTCAACATTTGATGTGCATCAGTTTTCTTACGTTACTAAGGATATTGTATTTTTATTCTTAACATTATCTAATATAAACTCTTGTTTTTAGAACATTTCTACGTAATTTCCTTTTGATAGTGAGCAGAACACTGAACTGTAAATGGGGTATCTGGGTCATGCTTCCCTTATGTGCTTTATACCAAAAAGGGCTTAAAGCAGACAAGGGAATTTATTTATACATTTAATAAATATTTGTAGAACATTTACCCTGTGCTTGACACAGTGCTGAGGCTCTGAGTATTCAACTGACAACAAGAAAGGCAACCTGTTTACACTCAGGGTTGCATTCTCTTTGATGAACTGATAATAAACAACAAAAAATAAATGCAGTAGTTACCTTTTGGCGTTAGTTCTATGGAAGGTAATAATACTTAACTGTATATCTCACAGGGTTGCTTTTGTGAACAATTGAGATACTGTATGTGAAAGAACAGTTGCATAAATTACAGCAATCTACAAATGTGTAAGGCATTAACTTCCAAAATTCTATCAGATTACTATTAACGTAGAAAAGCTAGGGAAACACGCCTGGGTTGCACCCTATCTTTCTGTTACAGAATTTCTCACAAGAGGGGATTTTATTTTTGAGAGTATACAAATAATCGTAAGGAATTAAACCTTGAATAACTTTTATGTAAAGTATCAAGAAAATATTTAGCAATGACATCTAATATTGTCAGTGAATTTTTTCGTATCAGAAGAAAAGTTAGGTGGTATCGATGGAGACCAAATGCTATGGAAATAACAGTGATCGGACCAATGTATTTTCTCTCTTTATATCAGATGAGAAAATCTTCCCAAGCCTTACTGTGCTTTAGTCTGAATTGTCTTCACTATAGTATCGAACTCTTCAATTCACAACTGTCTTGTATTGCAGGTGTTCCCCTGGCTGACTTTAGTATTTTGCTCTACCATCTTTAAAGGGACTTGATTCACATGCATTTATTAAATGCTTACTGTGTGCCCAACAGTGTATATGTGAAAATAATATGTGAGAACATATGTGAAAATAAATATAATTGATAGTATATATATGTATAATACATAAGATATATAAAATAATATGTAAAAATAAAATAAATTGCTGTGAAATATCGGTTATTATTAATAAAATTCAGTTCTTCTTTCCATCTGTATGCGACACTATCTTCTTTTCTACAGAGGGGTAGGAGGCCAGGATTTTCCACCTCTTTTGGCCCCATGGGTGCCCCCCTTTTGGCCTGAGTGTGGTCAATATTTGGTGCATAATGCCAGCTTAATGCACAGTGGGCTGAGTAGAAGGGTGGTTCTGGTGGTGGGGGAGGCTGATGGAAAGGAAGTAAGGAGGTTTAATTAAACTTTTATTTATCAACAAAGAATAATTAGCAGTGTGTAAGGTCCAGATTTAAACCCGAAGCCAATATTTTTTATAAAGTTCCAAGGGAACACAGAGCCAGGAAACCCAGCCCACAGGTGTGTGATGCTGGCGGTAGCCCTGTCCCGGAGACTTCTTCTGGCCGCCTCTGGATTCAGAGCAAGCAGCAGGCCTGTGGTTTCTGGCATTTCCCTTCAAGGATCCCTTAAAAATAATCTCCCCCCTCATAAGCTCCATCTTTTGACGAACTCTCTCTGAAACAAATTGTGTTTATTTAGGAAGACTTCATGTGCCCATTTTTATTTCTCAGAAACACATTATGACTTCCAGTCAGAACTCCTGATTGACTTGAGAAAACTAGTATCATCAAATCTAGTGGGTCTCATTCTAGCTGAAAATAGACATACTTAGTGTGTTAGACAGCCTGGGCGGTGCTCTGTGAGATAAACTCACAGTCCTGGTGGGCTTCCCAAGGGACTAAAACTAGCCAAGGACCCTCCATCAGTAACTTTGAGTTCTGCTAGGGACCCCGGGACCCCATGCAATTATTTTAAAAGGATAATTTTGTTAAACGTATCAACACATGCAATTATTTTCTTAAATGCACATAAACATCGTGCCATTATTTTACTAACTTATTAAATATTTTTTCACACCCGCTATGTATAAGACTCTATAGTGGAAGGTGCAGGAACTTAGATGCGTGGAGTTGACGTTTAGCTCTGCAGTCAGTTCCTCCTTTGGGACCTTAGTTTTCACATCTTAAAATGTGGTTAGATAGTTCTGTCTTCCTTAGGGGACAGGACCTAGGTGTGTTATCAAAATCACCTGTGAGCAGGGACTTTTAGAAACCATGTAGGGCCCTAGTTTCGAGACTGCAGCCCTTCCTCTCCTGGCCCCTCCTTCCCCCTAGGAAGCCTCCTGGTCACACCGTGTGCTGGATGCCTGTCCCCCTCTCCCCTCAGGTGTGTGAGCAAAGGCCTAGAACCACTGACTCAAGGATCTCCTCCCAGGCCGAATCTTTGATCTTTCCCTAGGCTCAGAGGCCATGCTGGGCAGGAAGGCAAAAGCTGGAGCCTGCTTCCCCATCATAAACAGTGCTTTGAACAGGGGGCCTGTGCTCACCTCTGTTGGCTCTGCCCAAGTTGACCTTGCTTGTCATACAGAAATGGTATTTGTGTTATGGTTGTGTTGAATTTTCCACTTTGAAGAGGCAACAAGGACTTCCCTTTTATGAGTTTCTTTCTTTGTCCAGGAAGGCCATAGAGAGTTACGGGTTTTGTTTCGTTTGTTTTGGTTTGTTTTACTTTGTTTTGTTTCTGTTTTGGCTCATTGTCCCTTTTATCAGTTCAGTATTCAGCTCTGAGGAAAGAGCTAGAGTTGAGCAAAGAATGTTTCTGTGTGAGAAACAGAGGGCTCCTGAGGCTTTTTTCTGATGGTAGATTCTAAGTATTTTTATCTCAAGGGCAAGACCAATTTAGTTCAACAAAATATCTTGATTTAGAATTCTATATGATAAAAGCCTGTCCAGTTTTCATTAAATAAACAGTTTTGAAAGTTAACTGCTTGCTGTGTAATCTTCGTAAATCCTTTCTTTTCAGGTGTCCTTAACACTCTGTTGCTGTTTAATAGCATTTGATACTTGCACACCTGATGTGATCAAAGGAAAGATGAGTTTACATTTTAATTTGTTCTTGTTGAGTTTATGAGTGTCAGGGTTTTGGAAGATCCAAAGAAGTGCTTTGTAGGTGGACTATGCCATCGTGGCCCCACAAGCTTAGAATCCTACTGGTTTTCCCATTTCATGTTGACCTGAGGAGAATCTGCCTACCAGTTGCTTTATTTCAGTTAATGTCTACCATGTTATTTTCGAAAGAGGGGTTTTTTTCGTTGTTGTTCTCCTTACCCTAAATTTACTGAAGAAGATGAGAAAAAGTATGGTGGTGATAAGGGTGTGCTAACTGTTGGCTGTGACGGGCGTGTGGGGTACAGGGTAGGAATGGAAGGGTCTTGGAAAGTGAGAGTTGGGGCGTGGGGTGATGACAGAGGAAAAACACAGGCGGGGAGTAGAAGAGTGCCTCCTGAATTCTTGCATGGGACAGAGAGAAGAGGTAAGTAGGCAGGTAGATTTTCTGCCTTTAAACAGTTGTCACTGAAAGAGTTTTGGAGGTGTGGGGAGCAAGTTGGTGGTCAATTAATAGTAACTTAAGGACCAGTTGCAAGACTGAAGGACCCGCTGTTTCTGACTCTGGGGTTAGACCTTTTTATCCTGGGGATAATATAGTCCGATGGGAAACCTGCTACGCATCAGCTGACTTCATACAAGGAGACACGAAACTGTGAGCGATTGTCACTTGGGCATGGTTGAAGACGCCTCAGAGGTACAGTCCTGTGCTGTGTGATGGACGTTTTGGTCAATGATGGACTGCATGTATGCTGGGATCCCGTAACATTGCAATACTGCGTTTTTCCACATACCTTTTCCGTATTTAGATACACGGATACACATCGTGTTACCGTTGTCCACAGCCTGCAGTGCTCAGTACAGTAACATGCCGCACAGGTTTGCAGGAGCAATAGATGGCACTGCCTAGTCTAGGTGTGCAGTAGGCTGGACCCTCTAGGTTTGTGTAAGTGCGCTCTGTGATGTTCCCACAATGACAAACTTGCCTAACGACGCGTTTCTCAGAATTTACGGCTGCGCTGGTTTGAAGTGCTGTTGAGGATGGAATGGGCACCCACTGTGTGAGGCCCCAAACTCAATCTAAAATTGCCTTTGGAGGCAACCCTGGGCTCCCAGAGGAAGATACATGTCGATAAAATTTATCAAAAATACTGTAATAGCTGCCTTAGGCCTGCCTCCCTCCTGCTGTGTTAGTCTTCCTTGGTGAGGGTTTTTTAAAAAAATTTAAAAAAAAATTTTTTTGTTTGTTTGTTTTGACAAGGAAAATCCTTTGTAATGTTTTCCAGGGCACTACACTTTTTGAACATTACATACAGGAAAATATTATATGGAGGTAAAGTCACTTTACAAGCCTTTGGATGAGGCCTTTTCTATTTTAATGAATGTCAAGTATAAGGAAATGTTTGATATAACAAAGTTTCACTGAAATGTATTGTTGGAGTAAACTGCAGTTACTTTGAACTTTCAGCTTTAATCTTGTGAGAAATATATTTCTAAATACCTTTGGCAGGACGTTCAAGGTTTATTTCTTTTCCAATATGGATTTTAACTCAAAAGGCCTGTCCAAGCTCACATTTGTGGTATACTTCGAGTTAATTAAAAGTAAACAAATTGACAAAATATCAAATGAGTGATACAGACATTTCCATTCAGTTATTTTTCTTTTTTCTTGCAGTTTGCAGCTTTTTTTTTTTAATTTCAAAATATTAAGGGAGTACAAATGTTTCTGTTACGTGGGTAGCTTTTATAATGCTTAAATCAGGGCTATTAGTGTGCCCATCACCCAAATAGTGTTCACTGTACCCGTTAGGTGGGGTTTTACCCCTTCCATCCTCCCCCTCCCCCCTTCTTGATTTCTCATGACTTTCACTTATCTCTGTGCCCATATGTGCCCATCGCTTAGTTCCAAAAACAAACATGTGGTGTGTTTGTTTTTCCATTCCTAAGATACTTTGCTTAGGATAATGGTCTCCACTTCCATCCAAATTGCTACAAAAGACATTAATCCCTTTTTTGGTTGAGTAGTACTCCATGATATACATATACCACATTTTGTTAATCCACTCATGAATTGATGGGCACTTAGGTTGATTCCACATCTTTTCGATTGTGAATTATGCTGCAATAAGCGTTGAAGTGCAGGTGTCCTTTTGATAAAATGACTTCTTTTCCTTTGGTTAGATACCCAGTAGTGGGATTGCTGGATCGAATGATGGGTCTACTTTTAGCTTTGAGGAATTTCCATACTGTTTTCCATATAGGTTGTACTCATTTGCAGTCCCACCAACATAGAATAAGCATTACTTTCTCTCTGCATCCTCACCAGCATCTATTGTTTTTTGACTTTTTAATAATAGCTGTTCTGACAGGAGTAAGGTGATATCTCATTGTGGTTTTAATTTGCATTTCCCTGATGATTAGTGATGTTGAGCATTTTTTTCATATGTTTCTTGGCCATTTATCTCTCTTCTTTAGAAAAACTTATGTTCATGTCTTTTGCCCACTTTTTAATGGTTTTTTTTTTCTTGCTGATTTGTTTGAGTTCTTTGTAGATTCTGGATATTATCCCTTTATCGGATGTATAATTTTAATTTTTAAAAATTGATGTACATATTTTTAGGGTACATGTGATAATATGTTCATATAATTTGTAAAGATAAAATCAGTGTAATTGGGCTATTCAGATTGTAGGGGGTAAATATGGAATCAGGAAAATAAAATGGGCCAACACTGTGTTTTCCTGAAGAAAGACACAGATGGCACAGCTTAAGGTTGACGTATGAATGCCATAACTGGGTACTGCAGGTCACAGGTTTGGACTTTTAGTACTCCCCGCTGACTGTAGTTGTGATTGCACAATTGAAATAAACTTTCTGGAATTTAACTTGGTGTTATATACTTAAAGTCTTAAAAATGTTAAACTCTCTGTTCCAGTAATTCTGCTTCTTGGAACCTACTTACGTGAAGTAACCAGAGATGGGAGCAAAGATTTATGTACAAGGATGTTTATTGAATTAGCTTTTGTTATGTGAAAACTTGGAAACAACCTAAATATCCAACAATAGGACACACTTAAATGAATTATGACACATCCAGACAGAGTATAGGTAGCTTATAAAATTCACGTTTTGGAGTCCTACTTAATCATGGGAAAATATTTATGATGTATGTTGGTTGGATGGGGGGGAAAAGGATATTAAATTGTGCTCCTAATTTTATTTTAAAAACGTATGTGTGTATCTGTGTCTACAACATTTAAAAAAATCCCAGAAGAAAACATATCATTTTGATGGTGGAATAGTGGGTGTTTGGCTTTTTTTTTTATCCTTGAAACATTTTTGTATTTACCAAATTTAAAATAACAAGCACAGGTGCTCTTGTAACCGGAAAAGTAGTCTCAAGACAGTGCTTACGTGTTCCCTCTGACCTCACCTCTGGTAGAGGTAAGATTAGGAAAAGCAAATGGGGCGAGCTGAGGAGGATGTTGTGCGGGACTTAGCCCTTCTTGGGTCTTTGTGCCTCCACGTATGGAACCAGGTTCTAGAACCAGGGCTTTCCTAGCCAGTGCTAGAAGGTGCCAATTGTCCCATGACGGCCCTTGCTACTTGAAGACAGACTGGGGGCTCCTTGGCGAGGTTGGGACATGATGTTTTGTCAAGAACATGAAGGGTCTGAGATGTTACCCACTTCGCGGTTACGTCCTTTATAAATAGGAAGACTGCAGAAGCACAGGACACCTGGGTAGGAGAAAAGAGTTTCTTATTGATGTTTACAACCAGGGCTAGGGCCAGAGTGACATTGCAGGTTTGTCCCCTACACCTAGACCCTCGGGCGATGCTAAAAATTAATGGAACAGGGCAGTGGGTTACATTCCGTAGCCTCTCCCCTCCCACAGGGAGGGGGTGAGAGAAAAAACAAACAGAAACCTTTGCTCCTTTGAGATGGGATGGAAAGGATCCAGGCTTCTTATCTTAACCTTTTAGAACCTAAGATTTTTATAACCTAGGGATGTCCCCAAGGTCTGAACGTCATCCTTTGTGAAATAAATGAATAGGGAGATAGGTCTTCCTAGCACCTTGGGAACTTAAACTAGGAACTTAGTCCAGGCTGTAACTCTTTGGCCCTCTTGGGTAAGAGCATGTAACTTAGGCAAATGGCTACAGTCTAATTCTCATGGTATATGGAGAGTAAAATGTTTGTAGGGGAGGTGAAAGCAAACATTCCCTATCTTTATATCCTAGACATTCCCTATCTTGCTATCATACCTGTTCCTGCGTCTCAGGAGATAAGGCATGTTACAGGAGCTCTGAGGAACCCGGGAAAGTTTTATTCCCCCACACACTTTTACAGGTCCCCTGTTGAAGAATGACGGGGTGGCTTAATCAGAGTGTGGCCTCTGACTTTTCACAACTGAAGAAGACTCCTGATCCCTAATTTGTAGCTAAAAAAATATTAGAAGGGTTTCAGTCCTTTTACGAATATGGAGGCATTTTTGGATTGTTATAAAACTAGGGTTGAGGGTAGCTGTTAGGAGTTCAGAGGCTGAATGCCAAAGCACAGCCAAAAAAAAAAAAAAGAAAGTATTGATTAGGACAACATTGTCCAATACAAATATAGTATGAGCAACATGTGTATTTTTAATTTTCTAGTAGCCACTTGGAAAAGTAAAAAGAAGCTGGTGCAATTAATGGTAGTGTATCTCAGTAACCTATTATATCCAAATATTATCACTTTGGTACATCATTAATGTAAAAATATTAATGAGATATTTTACATTCTTTTTTCGTGCTGAGTCTTCGGTATCCAGTGTCTTTGGCACCTACTGCAGGTCTTGATTCAGCCCCGCCATGTTGGATGCTCAGCAGGCACACGTGGCTGGCGGCTGCCTTACAGGTTGATGCGGGGTTAGGAAATGAAGCAAGGCATGAAGAGAAATGCAGGGGACGGTTTTAATATGAAATCTAAAAGGACTGGAGGAAAGCAGAGTTAGAATGGTTGTTTTGGTCATAACTGCAGGAGTCTCCTTGTGCCTCTCTCCACAAACCATGCCTGATTTCTTTAGCCTAAAACAATAAAATGATCCGAATTTCCACCGAAGCAACGAACTGTATCTCCCGCTCCTATGGTGATGATTAGCTATGTACACCTTGATGATTTTTTTCTGCACTCATGAACTGTTGTGAAAATCTTTGATTACTTGGATTTCCCCATTTATGTCACTTACACAGTAAGGTTATTTGAGAACTAGGATGGTGTCCTGTTTTTTTTGCCTTTCCCACCAGTACTTGATACACATTAAGAACTAGATAAATATTTGTTGATTTGATTTTCAGCTGTAAAGCAAAGATTAGCTTGGAAGTCTGAATTCCAGCAAGAGAGGGATGGCACAGATCTACTCTGTGTTAGAAACCCAATGGTATATGAATTGAGCACTTAAACATTGGGATTTGTCACTTTGCGTTAGGATTTGTCACTTTGTATTACGGGTCCAGCACCAAGAAGGTGAAAAATTGGTTTTTCTCCTTTGTACCCAGACCTTTAAACCTTAAAAAAAAAATCTTATCAGTCCATTCCTTTGGCATCAAGTTCCAATGATGATACTGATGCGTTCTTATGCATATAAATAAGCTATATTTGGTGATAAACTTCAGATAAATTTGGGAGCTGCTACTTTCTCCATGGGTTCCTTATTAACAATAACTTTGTTATTAACAAACACTTACAGTCCATCATGTCTGTGCAGTGAAATTCTTTTGAAATCAAGTACGGTATTTCACAGTTGCCTTCATTTGTTCTCTTTGACTGTAATTGTTGGGTTGAAGCAACAGACTTATCTACAGAGCCAAGGCAATTTATTTTTACTGACGTCTACCTAAGAACTGCTTAGGTAGCTTTTCTCTGCAAGATTAAACGCGACCTTCACGGAATCATGTTAGCAGGGCCAGCAGCTAGAAAAATAAAGACTAAACCAAACCTTCCAGCAACCAAATTCCCAGCTGCTCAGCGGGTCAGAGCTTTCCTGATTGCTTTCTTCCAATGAAAACACTGTAGATTAGTTTTAAGCGAATTCTAGTAGGTTTGGGGATTTGCAACTGACAGAAGAACAGAAAAGTATAATCTCACTTTAAAATAATAATCCTGGAGGTAAATCTTTATTGACTCTCTCTTGGGATGTTGGGATTTTTGTTCATATGGGAAAACTTAACTCACGCGCGCTCTATTTAGCTGACCTTTAACGTTAAGGTCTTCAAGGTAGGAAGGAGGACCCGGGTCAGAGAAGTAGGATTGGAGGCTGCTGCCCCTGAGGACGCACCTGGGGATGTGGGGATGCTCTAGTGCTCTTAAGGACCCACAGTGAGGCCACCATCCCCTTTCTTCTCTCCCCTGCAGAGTGAAGGTGGAAATCTGGGGAGTCTGTCAGGGAGGCCCTGGGAGGGAATGTTGGTGAACTGCTCTTTCCACTTCTGGGTGTGGTCATTACTGATGAGTCATGAGGTCAGGGTGAATTTAAAATATTATCAGAGAGGATTTGCTTCTCTTACAGGTGCTGTTAATGCATTATGACTTTTTCAGGTTGCAATTTGGGAGATGGGGTAGAGAAAGGTGCTCAACTGAAACAATTATCTGTGCTCATCATTCACCCATTCAGTCATTTATCGAATGGATGTTTATTCGGTGCTAACTATATGCACAGGGAAGTCTAAAAAGGAAGAAAAGTAATCAATCAACTTGGATTTGAGTTGGCTAGGTAGGTAGATGATCTGCATTCCTTCATAGTCGGGGGCCTAATTTATCCAGATAGACAAAAGAGAATCAAGCAATTAAGCAACTAAGATGACAGTCCCAGTAGTGATTTTAGGTATCTGTGAATCCCTTTTGGAGTTCGTCCGTGGGCCACATGGGGTCGTCTCAGATTGTAGGGGAAGCCACAGTCCTCATGTGACAGATTTTTTTTCCAAGTGTATACATTTTATTTTTTGAAAACCAGATTCTTATTAGATCGTAAAATAGCCATAAAACAACATACTGTGTTTTTCCACAATTCTTCCACATTGAGTTTGGTATGTAGAGCTGTTTGGTGTCTTTTGTCATTCAGGAAAACTGATGTGGCTAAATCCACTGTCTGCTTCCCTTTCCCTCAGGGTAGACACTGTTCTGTGCTGCTGAGTAAGTCCTCCTGCCCTCAGTCGCTCTGGAGGTTGTGCTGGGAAAACCCAGGTCCGCATAACTAGGAAAGGAAGGGGAAAGTGGCCCTTATTTGATTTTGAAAATGCGTCATTTTCTGTGCACGCGCGCGTGTGTGTGTTTGGCCATAGTGAATACTTTAAGTTGTCTGCGATTAAAGAATAATTATTGTGCATAAGAGAACTGAGGGAAACAATGGCAGCCAGTAGTGAATTCCTAAATGCCTGTTAAGTTATTCTTATTTTTTATTGTGGTAAAGTTTACGTAACATAAAATTTACCATTGTGATCATCTTAAAGTATATAATTCGGTGACATTAAATACATTCACAGTGTTGTGCCACCATCACCACTATCCATCTCCAGAACTTTTTAATCATCTCGAGCAGAAACCCTACACCCATTAACCAATAACTCTGTTTCCTCCACAGAGCTTTGTATAATGTTTGGCGCATACTGCTCTTCGTGTGCTTGGCTCTGTCAAGGTTTTTTTTGAATGTCATTCTAAAGTTTGTTAACCCAGAAAATGTCCTGCAAATAGTAAAATTATCCTTTTTTAGGTTGCATGCTTTTTCCAGTCATTTTGTTTCCCTCGCATTTCACTTGTTTGTAATAAATTTATCTGACACAGGATATAGTTAATACCATCTGCCTTTTTCCTCCCACTCTGTGCCCCCAGGTGGGTTCTTCAGGAGGGATTCATCCACTTTCTTATAAATAAATAATCACTGCAAAGCATTATGTGCAAGGTACTATCCCTGGTATTTTGGGGGTTTGAAGATGAGCGAGATGGGATGCCTGCTCACAGGACCTTATGCAGAGATAAGCCTGTTTTCAAGTGCATGAAGCTATGAGCTTTGGTTGTATCATAAGGTGGAAGGAATAGTGGGAGAAGAGATTGGGGAGGTGGGGTGGGGTGAATTAGGGTGACCAGGAGTCCAGATTTTATTCAGTGGGCGTTTTGGAGCCGCTGAAGGATTTTCAGCGAGGTGATGAGATGTTTGGCAAGATTCGTCCGGCCAGCATTGTGCAGGGTGGAGAATATGCTTCTATCCCAGAGATGGATCCTGGATACCCTCTCGCTCCCTGTGGAATGATCTGGCTTAGTTACCTGCAGTTGGGTGGAACACTGGCTCTGCTATTTGAAATTTCTCTGGGGAATCTTAGGGAAGACCAGTGCAATCTCATCTCGTAATTTTCTTCCTAATGTAAACTATTCTTCATCTGTTTCCTCTCATAGTAGCTCTGCCAAGTTGCTATTAAGATCTCTGTTTATTGATGAGGAAGCTATGGTTAGGAGCAGTTTCAAACCTGGTGAAGTTTGAAGCCAGGTGTTCTAGATACCAAACCTGAGCTCTCTCTACCGTATTAGGCTTTGACGGGGAGGAGGAGAGAAACCATTGTGTTCCTGGAGAGGTTGGCAGAGAGGGGCAAATGGTGCCAATACAAAGGATACCAAATCCAACTTCTTCTGGCTGCCATTTGGAAATTGTTGAGAGGCAGTAAGTATCTTTCAAAAATATTTGAAGATAATTCTGGATTTTGCAGGGTAAATATGTCTTCTTGCTTCAGGGATATTCCTGTTGTTGGAGTAGGTAGCAATTTTGGCTTTCTTTTCCAGTTGGATTTCATTGGTAATCAGGATGGTTTATTCCACGAATAGAATCAAACTAGTGAAAACGATAGTGCGTAAGTTTATAGTGCGTAAGTTTATAGTGCGTGTGTTGGAGCTTGGGCTGATTTGAACACAGAGTTGAAATGGATGGTTGTATAACAACAACAACAACAACAACAACAGGTAACCGTATTGAGAGCATCCTGGCAGTGGGGGACCAATCAAAGGAAATCCTCAAAGGGAAAGTGGCAGCAAGAAGGAGCTGTCAGAGCCAGCCTGTGGCTGTGGAGGGAGAGGAGGAGGGGATCATTTATTCTCATCCAGGGGCAAAGAGAGTGCTCTTCAAAGTCAGCCTTTCTCAAAACAAATTATTTTCAGGAAACTGTCTTTTGGGAAGGCATTGGTTTTCAATGTAGTTTCCAAGCCATCGATTTTGAAATCAGATGGCAGCAAACAATTTTGTTGTTTTGTGCAAATAGATTTTCTTAGATTCTAGTTCCAGTAAGCTGGCCCTTTAAGAGTCCCTGTTATTTGACTTTTCAAACTTAAGTACTGAACACATTGCCCCATTATCTTTTTCGCGTTGTTGTTGGGGCAAAACACAAGTTTTGTAGGTCTGTGGAGTGTAAAAAGGAAGCGGAAGGTGACCGGGTGACATGAGCAGCTCAGATCCTGCCCATTTCCTGCCAGGCCTCTCCTCCTCCAGCCAGCATGTGTCTCACTTTGGGGTCTGCCCTTTCCCCACGTGCCCCATCTTGTTGAACTTTTTCCATATACCTGTTCTTTCCTGGTGTGTTTGAGGACGGAGAGGTCTGTCCCAGCTTGCAAACTTGCTGGCTGAGAGGGATGGCCGCAGGACACCAACCTTTTCATGGAAAGAGGGACAATCTTAAATGAACTCTCTACCGAACTCCGGGTAGGAGAAGCCGTGCCTTTCGTAGGTCGCTTTACTTCTGTACTGCAAAGGCAGTGGCTCAGAGGACATGCTGATTAAGGGAAAAATAAGATCTCTTCTTTTCCCATTTAACATATGGAAATACGGTTTGAAAATGCAGTATGAGCTGGAGTCCATATGCTTTGAAATCTGTCCACGATTCTTGCTTTGCTGAATTGCAGAGGCTGATGCCATCTAGGCGCTGGGATCCGGGACCAGACACGCCCAAGCGTCCCAGCATGATTTTAAACTTATAAAATATTTTTAAAAGTCAGTCTACTCTTTTAGATCCTAATTGTCTTATATGAATTTTTCTAGGGAAAAAAACTCTTCCTTTAAAAAGTGATGGATTAAAAAATACTCTTTGATTTTCATAACTTAGATGTTTAATATCTAGAAGGTAATTTATCTGTGCAACTTCACACAGCTTTCTCATGTTATGTATTTTACAAAAATGAATATTACCTTTGTATCTGCAACATATTTAATGATTATCGTATGTTGTCCTTTTGTGTGTGTGTGTGTGTGTGTGTGTGTGTGTGTTCGGCATGAATGTTGGGGTCCCTGGCTTGCTTTTCTGCATCACCTGAGGAGGGATGTCAAAGGCGAAATAGAAGTGCGAAAGTTTTACAGAGTTCGTTTAGGGATTTCAGGTTTTAAACTCATGCTTATCTTTGCTACTGGGTTTGGTGTGATGGATTGCAAAAAATGTGTTTGTTTTTTTTATCACTGTGGCCCTAGGGTTATATAGGGTCAAAAGGCTTCCTCTTTTAGGAAAAGTCCCAGACAGCTCACTTATGTTCGTGTTCCATCCTTGGTTTGGGTGATGGGTATTTTTGTCTCTGAACAAAGACCAAGCCAAGCAGAAAGTGCTGGGAAATGCCACAGTGAACGTTCTGGCTTTGTGTTTTTTTTCTCATCTGTGGGCTTGACCTTTCATGCTCCTGCCATGAGTAGACAACCGGCAGAGCTAGTGTGGTGTCCAAGGACAGCTCAGGAAGCACATCAGCTTTCTCGAATTTATGTTCAAAGACCAAGAACACATGCAGAAAAATACTATTCCCCAGGGGTTTTATATTACCAAGGAGACTCCTAAAGGTCGAAGCTCATTTTTGGACTCTTGGTTCTCATGATAATGGAGCTCAGTGACCCAGAACCAGCTTTGGCATGGGCTAAGGCACAGCTCCCTCTTCTTAAACTGAGGCTAGTAATGGTACTTACCTCACAGGGTTATTGTGAAGGTTAAATGAGGTCATGCGTAGAGTTCAATGCCAGGTGCCTCATAGGTGCTCAATAAATGGGCATTGCTGTCACGTCCCCTCGCACCATTGTCTACTGAGAAATCAGGAGGACATCGTTTTTGATGCAAGTTTTGACCTTTGCATGTATATATTATTATATGTTTATATATAATTTGGTTCAGTGCCTGTGAGTGTAAAAACTGGCTTAAGTACCTTGGCCCTTATGGTAGGGAGGTCTCTGGGGGCTCCTTCATCTTGACCCTCCTTTCACCTTAGTATTTTTTCTTTCTTCACATCTCCAGGAGGAAGTATGTGCCCATGGATCTTGGAATTGAATTTCTACCCAAGTTCCATAGAACCCATATGGCTCAGTGTATATTGTACTTCTCACATTGCAGTGGCATATTTTCCCTTTATTCAAAATTAAGTGATAAAAGAAATGGAGGAGGTAAACTGTCCAGACAATTCCTTATGGAACTTCGCATTTGTGTCACTATAGTATTTAGTCTGTTCTGCACCATGGCTTCTGTAGAGGAGTAGGGCTCATATTAAATAGTAGTTTATGTATCCATTTCAGTGGATGACATGGACCTTATAAATAGTTATTTCTAGGTAAACTTGACTTAAAGGAAATAATTTTATGTGGCTATTTAAGATTTTCAATTTTATAAAAGTACTCAAGAAAAAGTATTTTCCTACTTTTTAATAGGCAGAAGCAGTTTGCATTAAACTTTTCCATTTTAGAATTAAAAACTGTGGCTGGGTACGGTGGCTTATGCCTGTAATCCTAGCACTTTGGAAGGCGGAGGCAGGAGGATCGAGGTCAGGAGTTCGAGAACAGTCTGAGCAAGAGCGAGACCAAATCTCTATAAAAATTAGAAAAATTAGCTGGGCCTGGTGGCACGTGCCTGTAGTTTCAGCTACTGGTGAGGCTGAGGCAGGAGGAGGCTAAAAGCATGGGAGTTTGAGGTTACTGTGAGCTATAATGACATCATTGCACCCTAGTCTGGTGACAGAATGAGACCCTGTCTCAAAAAAAAAAGAACTAAAAGGTGCTATTAGTCACTAAATTAACATAGTGTATGCCAGATTAATTTCTAATATAAGTACAGTTTAAGGAAAATGATCCTTATTTTCCTGTATAGCGTGATAACAATAATATATTCCAAGGATAGAAATAACTTGAAATCTACCACATGTCCAAAATCCCTTGTTTGCAATCCAAAAAGCTCTGAAACTGAAAGTTATTATCATGACTCATTTGGCAGTGTAGTCTGCCCTGAATTGACATGAAACTATTCATAGCTTTTATTTATCCAGTGTGAATGTTCGTGTTTTGCTGCAGAAACATTACTGTGTTGGATTAAGGGGTTCTGCCCTAGATAGTGATGGTAAATGCGCCATATTATCTGGCCACCTTTCTAAAATCCAAGCACTTTTGAACTATTAATGAGACCCCATTCACACTCAGAAGTGTTCCATATTGGCTGGTAAGTTATATGGTCACCATACTGACCACCTGTTAGTTAGTTCTTGGTCACGGGCAACGTGGTACTGGTGAGTTTCTAGTGACTTCCCATATATAAAACTTTGAAATAAATATGATTCTAGATTATATCTTGAAAACCTAAAATAGTTTAAAGCATGGTTTATAAGAAATAATTTAAAAGTGTATGCCCTGCTGCCTTCCTAGGTAGAATTCCCCACAGCATTGATACATTCTTGTTTGCATGGCCTCCCATCACTTCCCTCATTGTGAGGGCCCGTGTGCAGAGCTTCTTCTACTGGGCTGCAAGCCCTCTTTCCGTTCCCCTTAGCTTCTCCTGATGCCCGACATAGAGAGTAAGTTCATTGTTTATTTATTCAACAAATGTTTATCGAGCATCGGGCTTGGCCGTGCTCTGGCCTGGGAATGGAGTGACGGGCAAAGCAGAATGGGTTTGGTCCTCACGCAAACTTGGGGGCCTGGGCTGGCCCAGAAAGACAAAGAAGCCTTGCTGAGGAAGGGATTTTGAAGCAAATTTAAAAATGAGGAAGAGTTAGCCCATGACAGGGGACACTCTTGAGGCTGAGGGACCACAGGTGCGGAGCCTTGGGGCAGACCCACTGCTGGAGGCTTGGGGAATAAGGACAGCAGAGGCACAGGGAGCTGGAGCCTCCACGTGTGACCTCAGTGGGTCTTGAAGCAGGGCATGACAAGATCCTATTTGTGCTGTTGAGAGAGTGTTCTGGCCGCAGGGCAGGTCCTGGGTTGGGGTTTGGCTGCCGCTGGGTGCAGTCTTTGTTGAAGGAAGGAATTGTTCTTCCCCGCTGGTTTCACTTTCTGTTCTTACAGTGGAGTGGCTGTTCTCCTGGACAATGGTAAATGCGCGCTCTGCTTGGTACTCTGAGGCCAAAGTGGCGGCTGCAGTTTTCAGCCAAGTCAGAGCAAGTAGAACTGAAGGTTATTCAGGCTTCTGTCTTCCACAAGTTGAGAAGTTGTAAACAAGAAACCAAAAGCAAAACCCTTACTCATGGTGGGTCTTTTTTGAGCCAAGTGCTTGAAAATCTGTGGGAGTGGGAACCGTTGTCATGCTAGAAAACGAAACTGTGCTGGGAATGCCAGCTTTGGGGGTGCTGGGGAAAGCTGAGCTGTTCTGAAATGTCCTGCAGAGAGTGGTGGCGTCGGGCCTGTGGGGGGCAGATGTCTAAGATGCGCAATCCCTGGCGCCAGAGATGGCGCTTCTGGAGGTTTCCCTCTGTTGCCACGTTAACCTCCAAGGGGAGGCAATGTGACTTGGAAACCAGCTTTGTGTTTTAAAACTTAAATTACTTCTATGAGATCAGTATAGAAGTTTGACTGGCGGTAAATCTTTGGTGCCCAAATCTGAGAGCCTTCTCTAAAATACATGGGAAAGCTCTTTGGTCATCTTATTTTTCCTTTTCTGCACAACCTGATGATTTCAGTTGAATTATGGCCCATCACTCCGCACCTTCCCCTGGAAATGAAGCTTAGAGGCTCCTCATTCAGCTAATTATTGCTTGACTGAGCTGCCCGGGTGGGTGATAAATAAAGTGATTGATACGCGTGCTTATTAACACCATCCAGGTGCACGGACTAACAGTAAACTGCGAGCTATTTAATTTAAGCACCACAAAGGAGATTTTCTAGAGTTTATTGTATTTGCAGAAATGATGCCATCTTCCCTCTGTATTGCAAATCACGTTTGTGCTTTGGTATTGTCTTTCTCACCAAGTCTTTTCCTTTTGAACTGATTTCAGACTTGCACCAAAGTTGTAAGAATAGTATTAATACAAAGAACTTTTTTTCCTGCACCTTTGGAGAGTAGTGTGCCAACATTGATGTCCTATTATTCTTGAATACCTGAGCGTATCTTTCCTACAATAGGGATGTTCTCCAACGCGACCATGGGATGACCACCAGAATCAGGAAACTGACATCAGTGTGTTAGTCCCACATAATCCACAGACCCTGTTCAAGTTTGCCAGAAAAATGTCTCAATTACGTCCTTGAAGCAGAACACTCTGATCCAGGGCCAGATGTTGCCTTTAGGTGTCCTGCCTCTTTAATCATTCCTCTACTTCCATGGATTTGACATTCTTGACAGTTGTAGGTCATTTATCTTAGAGAATATCTATCAGTTTGGGTTTGTTGGATGTTTCCTCATGATCAGATCCAGGTTATGCATTTTTTACAAGAACATCACAGGTGCGAGGCTCTGTGCTTCCTCCATCTTCATGAGTGGTATATGACTTTGATTTGTGCTTTTAATGGTGATGTTCATTTGATCTTTTGATTAAGGAGGTATCTGTCAGGCTTCTCCATTGTAAAGTTACTTTTTCCCTTTGCAATAAAAAATATTTTGTGGGAGGTACTTTGAGGCTATGAAAGTATCTCGCAAGTATCTCACTTCTCATCTACGTTTCACCCACAGGTGAACATCCATCGATGTTTCTGGACTGAATAATTACTACTCTGAATGCCGGTCTTCTAATTCCATCATTCTTTCTACAGTTATTTGTTGGCATTCTACCTTATGGGAAAGCTTTCTCATCTTACTGTTTACTAATTTGTGGACTCCTATTTCATTCAGTGACAGAGATACTGTCATTTATTTGAATGCTCACCTTGTCTCAGGTGTGGCCAGCGGGAGCCCCTTCGGGTTGGCTGCTGTCTCCTTTTAACATGTTCCTGTCATCTTTTGAGCACCTCCTTACTTTCTGGCCCAAAGTAATTAAGTAAACTTTCTGTTTTAGGATTATCTTTTGCTTCTGGATTCAGTCATTTCTCTAAGAAGCTCTGATTCCTTTCAGCAGAGAATGGAGAACGGAGTTTAGAAACTAAGACTTGGGCGTCGCACGTGCTCATGGCTGTTGGTGTATTACTGCCCCAGGCCCTCTTAGAGAATATATATATCAGTTATATATGTATTTACACATACACATACTTTTTGACATGTATATTTATTTCTGTATTTATTGGGATATATGAAAAACCATGAATTTAAACCAGTTCCCCCCATTCTAACCAACACCCTGGGTTATTCAAGCTTGCTTTCTTTCTGTATTTGTGACTTCCTTCTCCAGGAGTGAGGAGCCTGGGTCCCATTATCCTCGATGTACTTTATAATTGACTCAATTGCCTGTCCCTGTCTAATCTCGCGTCCTCGTGTTGCCCGCTGCAACGAGGATGCCCTCCTCACCGCACTGCTCCGCTCCTGCCCCCGACGGGGCTGCTGTCTCCCCGTGTCTCTCCGCACCGCCCCTGCGGGCTTCCTGCCCCACGGACGGCCCTGTGTGCCAGCACCCACACTGGCCGCCCCCGCCCCTCCGTACAGTGTCTATTGTTTTAGTTTCCTCTGGCTGCCATAACAATTTCCTACAAACTGGGCAGCTAAAGACAACAGAAATTTATCCTCTCACGGTTCTGGAGGCCAGAAATCTAAAATTAGGTGTCAGCAGGGTTGGCTCCTTCTGGCGGTTGCTGGCAGTCCTTGGGCTTGCAGACGAATCCCTCCCGTTCTGTCTCTGTCTTCATATGGCATCCTCCCTCCTGTGTGCGTCTGTGTCCAAGTCTCCCTCTTCTTGTAAGGACGCTGCTCATGTTGGATTTACGGCCTGTCCTAATCCAGCATGACCCCATGTTAGCATGATTATATATGCAGAGACCCTATTTCCACAGGCCACATTCACAGGTGAACATGAATGTTGGTGGGGGGGGCGGGGAGAGGCGGACACTGTTCAGCCTAGTACTTTGCTCAGTTCCACCTAATGGGTGTTTGGACTAAATCATTGATAAAGGAGGGGAAGGAGGAAGGAAGGGTAGCATGAAACTCTCTCAGTTGTTTTGAGAATGTTCTCTATTGCCATATTGTTCTTATTTTCTGATCTAAAATTAGAGCACTGCTGACATCAGGGTTGTCTTGGAAAACTGAGGACTTACAGTGAGCACAGGATGGCACTTGTCGTGACGACAGCGGGCTGTTCAGGAAACGTCTTCGCCTCTGCACAGCACTGCCTGTTGTCGGGGCACACCCCCCACCCCCAGAGCTCACTTCCAGGCCAGACAACTGTATCTCGGCGCATGTCGTCAGCCAGGGTTGTGCCCTGAGTTCCCTGAGTGTGAGCTGGCTGGAGAGCTTGTGGACAGGGGAGCTCTGAGTGTCATCAGAGCTGTGGAGGAGAGAGCACTGTGTCAGCACTGGGCCCAGCGGCCACGGGAAGCCACTGCGGCGCACATACCCTGGAAGTTTGTGCACAGCCCTTTATTGTCCTGATGGTTAAATAGTCTCCTCCTCCCCCACCTTTTTTTTTCACTTTCTGTTCTGAACATTCCAGACAAATTAAATATTCTCCTATGCAGCGGTCCCCCCCTTATGTGTGATTTCAGTTGCAGCAGTTACAATTACCCCTGGTCAATCGTGGTCTGAAAATATTAAACAGAAAATTCCAGAAATAAACAATTTATAAGCTTTAAATTGCATGCCCTTCTGAGGAGCGTGATGAAATCTCTCTATATCCCACCTCGTCCTGCCTGGAACACGAATCGTCCCTTTGTCCAGATAGGGCGGCACTATTATAGTCCTAATATTCCATTATTTGACTCTACCACATTTTCTTTAAGCATCTTCCTATTGTCTGGTATTTGGGTCAGTTTTGCTATTATGAATAATGCTCCCTGGATATCCTCGACCGTAAGTTTGTGTCTGCAGAAACTGTTAGTTATTAAATATCAACTGTTGATCAGATACTAGGCTAGGCACTTCACACATCTTTTTTAGTCCTTACCACAAACCCTGAGGAAGTTGCTCCATTTTACAGAGGAGAAAACAGAGGCATAAGGATCTTGGGTTCTGTTACCCCGTGTGTTTGGTGTCTGAAGCAGTGTCCTGGGAAGTGGTGACAGTTGTCCAATGGAGACCCCCCCCCCACCAAAAAGACCTGAACAGCTTCTACAGGTGTGGAGAGGGTGGGGAGACTAGGGGATTTCTGAGTTGTTAGGGGATGGCAGGCTGATCTCTCATTTCAGGTCACACGTCCCCTGTCCTTATCTCATATAAGGTACAGTGACAACAAAGCTGCCCTTGCCACAGGCTCCCTCCCTGCCACTCGTGATGGACACGGGAGTCATCGAGGTCTCCCCTGGTCTGTACCCTGCTCCTGGGTGGCTGTGCTGCCCTAGAGTCACGGTGGCTGTCAGACCTCGAGTGCCATCCTGGATCCTGCATTGTGGCCACCATCCTCCTCCGTGACAAATGAGGACAGGCCTTGTGGAGGTCATAATCGCTCATTAGGAAGTCAAATTAATGAGCTAAGAGTCAGACAAGACTGATTAGCTGTCAGTCAGCAGGAGTTATAGGTCAGAGTTGAATCTACACTGGCAGGGAAGGCTTTCTCAGAAGGGCAGATTTAAACTGTCCCCTGAAGTCCAGGAGAGAAGTGACCTGGTGTTGACTGGTAAAGAGCAGACAGGGTGCAGAGAGGTCTGAGTAGGGTGGAGCAGAGCTTTTGGGCATGGGACTTGTGCAGCCCTTAGTGGTCCTGATACTAAAAATGAGATCAGTATTAGAGCGGGGAACACAGATGGCCTCTTAGCCTAGTGTTTGCTCTTCATGGATGCTGGAATGGCGGGAGGTGGACATGGCAAATATTAAAAATGCTTAGTACTTTAGTGGCTTTTGGTACCTTAAGTAAACGTTCATGTGAAATTAACATTAAGCCTTCAAGGAGACTTATTTGTGCTCCTGAAATAGCTCTCTGGGTTAATCAGTAATAGGTGGGCACTCACTCCTCCCCCTCTGCCGTCAAAAGACCCCTCAAGGACCCAGGTGACCCTGCTGAGTGGCAGAAGCAGAAACGGAAATGAAACAACTGGAGAATACACCCAAGTAATGCAAAGGAACCCCCCCAACCCCTCCACCCCCCGCCGGGTTCTTGGTTTCTTAAACAGGATATGGAGGTGAAGGGTTAGAGAGTAGGGAGGTATTTTTCTTTTAGAGTATGGGGGTGGGGAAGTACAAACTACAGAACAAAGCTCCGGTTGGCCAGGAGATACGCAGCAGATACTACGGTAACAGGGGTAAGGAGTGTGTCTGGAAGAGGGGCTGGGGGAAGGAAGCTTCCTGTTCACCAGGCCCGGCCACCGGAGCTTGAAGGGCACTTGCCGGGCCGTAGGGCTCTCAGTGTGGATGCGGGCTCAGAGGGAGGCATGGGGCCCTCTACGCCTCGTTATGTGGACCCAGCGTGTCCTGCATGTGCGTGCCTCCTTTCCAGAGGATAAGCCTGAGACTCCTGTTCAAACCCAAGCTCTACCACTCAGTAGCTCTGTGACCTTGGGCAAGTCACTTAACCTTATGTGCCTCAGTTTCTTCACCTGCAAAATGGGGATATAGTAGTACCTACCATATGGGGCTGTTGTGAATCAAGTGAGCTAATACTAATACTTCTAACGTGCTTAGAACTTGTCTAACGCTGTTAAGCACTGAATACTCATTCACTATTGTTAATATCCTCACGACGGAGGGTGGGATACTCTGTACTTGCCACCTGGGGCTGTTTTCAAGGGCTTGCAGGTCTAGACCTGGATCAGGCAGTTATTCACACAGAGGTCCCCCCTGCCCCGCAAACACGTGGTGTTCCGATTAAGTTTGCAGGGTGCCTCGAGCCTTTTAAAACTAAGCTTTCCTCAAAACAGAATGGTTTCTGGCTCACGTCTGTAATCCTAGCACTCTGGGAGGCTGAGGCGGGTGGATCGCTCAAGGTCAGGAGTTCAAGACCAGCCTGAGCAAGAGCGAGACCCCATCTCCACTAAAAAATAGAAAGAAATGATCTGGACAACTAAAAATATATATGTAGAGAAAAAAAAATTAGCCGGGCATGGTGGCACATGCCTGTAATCCCAGGAGGCTGAGGCAGTAGGATTGCTTGAGCCCAGGAGTTTGAGGTTGCTGTGAGCTAGGCTGACGGCACGGCACTCACTCTAGCCTGGGCAACAAAGCGAGACTCTGTCTCAAAAAAAAAAAAACAAAAAACCAGAATGGTTTCAATGTCAGGAACTCCACAGCAGTGTCTGAAGCAGGTATTTCCTTTCCACCAGACACCTGACCACTTGGTGTGATTTGGAAAGATTAGAACCAGCCTTAGTACTGCGTGTCCATCATTGATGACAAAAGTTGCCACATTCCAGTTGTCCAGTGGCCCCATGTGGCTAGTGACTCCCTTGTTGGACTGTGCAGAGAGAGAACAATCTGCTGTTGCAAAGTATCTCCAGGATCGTGCTGTCTGTACTCCCTGGGTGCCTGCTGGGTGCAGAGAACGAGACTGTGTAGGCCCAGATAGTGACATATGTGGCGATGTTAACACGGGTTCCCAGCACAAAAGGAGCATTTTGTCTTAGTGGATGAAAGCACATACAAATGGAAGGGAGACGTGAAGGCAGTGCAGACACATGTCACGTAACTGTTAGAGGCAGTGTGTTTCATGAATCCAGGGGAAGGGGCAGGTGCGGGTCTTGGTTGGGTAGGCTAGGCGTGGTCGAAGAGAGGCCTCTGAACAGTCTTCACAGGCACGGTGGGATGTTTCCAGGCTGGGCCTTTCTCCTGAGCCCTGGCCGCACGTATCTAACTGACCACCTGGCCCCAAAGCAACCTCAGCATCTCTCCTCTCACAGGTCCCGCGTTCCTGTGGCAGGGAGTGGCGTTCCCACCCAGCTAGTCTGAGAAAGGAGAGAAGGTCCCAGGAACGCAGATAACTGTGAAGAGGGCGGGGGTTAGACATTAGCAAGAAGAGCCTGGTGGCTTCTGTTTGCTCTGCGGCGTCAGAGGCAGGCTCGCTTGCCCCGAGTGATGAGGGTGGAAGTGAGTCTGGGAGCGCCAGGACGGAAAGGCCTGAGATTGCTGCTGTGGGAAGTGGAACCAGCAGCTGAGGAGGGAAAAGCAAAGAAGGTCTGCGGAGACTGAAAGCTCAGAGGAGGCGAGGAGCCACCAATCTGTCGCGAGACTGCTCAGCGTACCGTGGGTTTCCGCGGTGTGGGCCAACAAGACAGAGGCGAGGAGACCGTTTGCGGCGGGGATGTGGCGGGGATGTGGCGGCGCCGCTCCGGGGGGACGAGAATGGGCCAGAGCGTGGACCTTCTAGGGAGGGGCAGGACAGCCAAGTCAGGACACGGAGAGGCAGGCCGGGGCGTGCGCAGTGGGTGGGGTGCAGGGCTCTGGGGTGCCCAGGAAAGCAAGCGGGACTGAAGAGCAATGGGAACCCGGGAAGGGGCCCTGGAGGCCGTGGTAATAAGTCTGGGCTTTTTCCCAAGGGCACGAGATGGGAAACCTTGGAAAGGTTTGGAAGTATGTGGGTGACGAGCGCAGATTTGTTTCTGAGATTGCCAAGTGTGGAAATGGAGTGAAGGCAGAGTGGGCGGGACAAGGACACCGCGGCAGGACGGGGGAGAGGAGAAGCCTGGGTTTCAGGGACTGTACGGTGGAAGGAGACTGCACCCCTGGGTGCTGAAGTGGCCTTGGGCAGAGTACCACAGAATGGGCGTGGGGCCGGGGAGGTCAAGTTCAGGTCGCAGAGAGGTCTAGCTGCTTGCCCGTTGGAGTTCTTGCACTGTGCGTCTTACGTTCCCCAGGGAACTGCCCTTGGAGAGCTTTCAGGGGTCTTCTCTCAGCACACATCTGCATGAACGTAACATGTCACTTCCATTTGCAAGGCTTACTCTCTGGATGAAGAACTTCTGTTCTTGTTAGGCTGCATTAAGAATCATTCTCTAGAATGACCACTGGTCACCCGCAGGACCAGGAACCAATGATAGATCTTTTGAGCTCACAGGGGGAGGCCCTAAGTCACTTTCTCTGTCTGCTTATGGTGGTGATGATGCAGCACACGTTATTATCAGAGGCTGAATCACACTGTTATAGGGACCAGAGTTGTTTGTGGTCAGAGACAGGGTAATTTTTTGCAAAGTAGCTACGGTAATATCTTCTCAAAAGATTTAGAAAACACACCTAATTAAAAAATTGTGGATGGAATGGCAAATATGCAAAACTATAATCTGAATGAATCTCAGCATAAGAAATTTGTTTCGTGGTAATTAAAGGCACTTTAGGGTTTTAATTTCATATGCATTAATGATGAAATATATTCACCGTTGGCCTCCTGTTTTCCCGAGACTCATTTGAAGATGTTTATTAAACATCTGGGATCTGGAAGTCCATGGGCTTCCAGAGTACTGAATGGCAGTGATTCCCACACTCAACTGCATATAAGAATTACTCCAGGATAATAAAAAAAATTCCTGATTATTCTTTGGAAATTTTCATCAGAGTGAGGCTAAGGGATTATTTTTTAAGTTCCCCAGGTAGTAATGTTGCATAGGCAGTTTGGAGATACTGATTTGAATAGAACTGAACAGTGTAACTGTGGGTTATGGTGTATTTGGGGTAGCAGTCTTGCCACATCATTCTTCCTGAAAAATCCACATAGTAGGAGAATTCATGATTGAATTGCTTAAAACCTTATGAGGAAAACAGGGCTGGAGACAGGGTCTTCCTGTGTCCCAGGCTGGAGTGCAGTGGTGCCATGATAGCTCACTGTAACCTCAAACTCCTGGGCTCAAGCGATCCTCCTGCCTCAGCCTCCTGAGGAGCAGGAACTATAGGCATGAGCCACCATGCCTGGCCAATATTTTTAATTGTTTTTAGAGATGGGGTCTCACTATGTTGCCCAGTCTGGTCTGGAACTCCTGGCCTCAAGTGATCCTCCCTCTGTGGCCTCCCAAAGTGCTGGGGATTACAGGTGTCAGCTGCTGCACCTGGCTGATACCTTCAAAAATGAATCTATAATATGACATGTATCTTTTTAAAGTTCAGTACAATAAAACAATAAATATTAAATATGAATTATATCAATTATAAAATGGATGTGACACAATTGATTTCCATTGCTTATTAACTTTCCTAAGCTTAACAAAACTTTTATTTATTTATTTATTGGAGACAGAGTCTTGCTCTGTTGCCCAGACTAGAGTGCTGTGGTGTCATCATAGCTCACAGCAACCTCCAGCCCCTGGGCTCAAGTGATCTTCCTGCCTCAGCCTCCCAAGTAGCTGGGACTATAGATGTGCACCAGTGTGCCCGGCTAATTTTTTCTGTTTTTAGTGGAGATGGGGTCTCACTCTTGCTCAGTCTGATCTCAAACTCCTGACCTCAAGCGATCCTCCCGCCTTGGCCTCCCAGAGTGCTAGGATTACAGGCATGAGCCACTGCGCCTGACCTAACAAACCTTTTAAAACTCAGTTTTGTATTGGTGCAGATGATACGTACACTCAAAAGCCGCTTTTTTCTGTGCCTACACTCCATCTGCATGTTAAATGTCTTTCTGATTTCTTGACTGGCAAGTGTTGACTTCTTCCTCCAGGGTCCCACTGCAGTATGTAGACTGAGTCCAGTACTGCAGGCAGAGAAGGATTAAGCAT
Source organism: Avahi laniger (assembly GCA_963575035.1). Classification (NCBI taxonomy): domain Eukaryota; kingdom Metazoa; phylum Chordata; class Mammalia; order Primates; family Indriidae; genus Avahi; species Avahi laniger. The sequence continues at coordinate 15,026 of CAUYSK010028872.1, read as the reverse complement.
GATCACATAGGAAGGTCTCAATCCCCCTCCCTAATGTACAAGGTCATATTGTCTTACCTCTGAGCATGATATTTTCATGCCAGGCACATGCCATGATGCTTCTTGTATACATTTTATTTCTACTTCCCAGCAGTGAGTGTATTTCTTAGGTTTTCTTCTCCTTGTTTTCCTACATCCTTCTCTCCTGCTTTCCGCCGCCCACAGCACCTTCCCCTGCTGCCGACCGTCCTCGTGCACACGTCTGCACACCCTTGGGAGCCAGTGCAGCCTGGGTGGTGCTTTTATCTCTTTTGACCACAGTACCTGTATGATACAATAGGATATAAAATGGAAACAAAAATTTCATTAAACAATGCTCACTTTATTTGGGGTGCTCCCTCATATTTTCTAGTCTATATTGTAGTTGATTAAAATTAAATTAGAAGTGCTGATCTTAATCCAGTAATGCTGATCCAAATCCAATAAACTGATTCCGTGACCCTCTAATGGGTTGTTACCAAAGGTGTGAAAATCACTGCTCTAGGGGTTACTGGCATACTCTTTGGAGTCAGGCAGATCTAGATTTGAAGTTTAGTTTTACCACTTAATAGTTGCAGAGCTTGGTAAGCAGCTTCATTTCCTCATCTGTAAAATGGAGGCAAGACACTCTACCTAGGTAGCTCTGTGGAAGATTAAATGAGATAATGCGTGAAAAGCACTTGCTTTGCATTTGGCTCCTAGTAAGCCCTGGAACGATGGGAATGATGGAGATGATGATGGTGATGGTGGTTTTCAGTTTCCAACTCCAGCGTTCTGTCAATTTCTATAATTTTTGTGGAAATTCTTATTTTTGCTGAAAAGGCACTCAAAAGTTAGTGTGAGGAACTTGCATTTGGGGAAGGACTCTTATGCACCCAGGAAAAATGACTACTAAAAATAGCCATTATATTCCTGTAAGTGGGTTGTCACTTGTGTTTTTTCCATGCATTCCCACGGCCACCATCCTGAACGAGCGCGCTCGCATGGCTCGTGATACTGAAACATGGCTCTTCTCAAGGCGCGCGCTCCAAAGTCTTTAGCAGCCTGTGTAGACAAGTCCAGACTCTAGCTGGGCCCTTGAGACTTTCCAGGAAAACCTGGGTTCAAATCCTGGCTTCCCTTCTAGAGGCTTGCGTGACCTGGACAGTTTTTTTTCCTTTCTTTCTTGTTTATTAATGTTATTTTGGGGAGGGAGTTACCTTTTTGGCTGTGCATTTGTTCATCTCTCCAGGGACGCTAATGGTATTTGCTGGTCAGGCCGTCGTGAGGATTACAGGCGACCGTGTGGAGCACCCAGGGCTTGCCTGTCACCTGCCGGCTGACTGTCACGCGGCCCCACCTGTGTGGGTGCGGAGGCTGTTGCTCTGCCCACACCAGCAGACACATCTTCCTCAGTCCTGCTTTGGCAGGTGACACCAACCTTTTAGCTCCCCGTGCCTGCTGGGTCCCCTCTCCCTGCCTAGGCAACGCCTCCCGCCCATTAGGCTCTTCGTGTACCATAAAGCTTTCCCTTACAAACCCATTTAATGATGATTTATATATTCCGTATGAGCTAGTTAGTTTAGTTGGCAATTAATCATATACTGCCTTCTGATCTTTATTGCCTAGTCTTTCATTATTATAATTATAGTATTATTAGTTAGCTTTATATGATTTATGTCTCCTGTCCTTAGTTCACTTATTAATTCCTTGAGGGCAGTGATCATGTCTTACACATCTGTGAATCCTCCACAGCACTTACCATAGCTCCTTCTAATAATATGTGTGTTTTTTAATTTTTAAGTTTAATTTTAATTTTTGTAGAAACTGGGTCTCACTGTGTTGCCCAGGCTGGTCTCCAACTCCCGGCCTCAAGCGATCCTCCTGCCTTGGCCTCTCAAAGTGCTGGTATTACAGATGTAAGCCCCCGCACCCTGCCAATAATATGTGTTTAATAAATATTTGTTAATGCACTGGGTGATTGGGTCCAGAGACAACACATGTGACAGGACAGGAGTGTCCAGTGGTTAGCACTGTGAGAGAAGGCTTGGTGGATGAAAGAAGATTTGAGCTAGTTTTTGTTGGGAGGGTAGAATTTCTGTGGGCTGATAAGAGGGGAGGACACAAGGCTATGCAGGGAGGGCTAGTAGGTGACAAGAGCCCTCACAGGCATTTTAAAGAAAGGAGGCAGCTGCAAAAGAAATGGGGCAGAGCACTGCTGGGGTCGGCTTCAGAGACACCCACACGCAAGCCCTATTCTTAGTCACTCAGTGCCCGGTCCCTCACCTTCTCTCTTGCCAAGCTGTGACCCATCTCCCGACCCTGCTGCTCTGAGCTGGTGAACTGTGGCTCTACAGGTGGAAAATTCTCTCATCAAGTTTTTCTCTGAGTGCAAAATGCCTTTATTTCACCTTTTTTCTTGAAGTCAATATCCTCTGGATGTAAAATTTTAAAGTGGCAGTTATTTTCTTTCAGTATGTTAGAGACATTTTTCCATTGTCTTCTGTCTTCCATTGTTTCTGTGGAACAGTCACTGTAAGGCTTATGGGTTTTGTGGAGTTTTTTTGTTTTTTGTTTTTATAAAGGTGATGAGTCTGGTTTCTCTCCCTGCCCCTCCTCCCCCTGGCTGTTTTATGATTCCTCTCCCCGTTTTTGGTTCTTAGCAAGCGTACTACAGTGTGCCTAGGTGCGGTTTTATTTGTATTTGTCTACTTGGGGTTTGTAGCGATTCTTAAATCTGTGGTTAGAAAATTATTGGTCACTGTCTCTTCAAATACTGCTTCTGCCTCATTCTTTCTTTTGTCTTTGTGGAACTCCAAATTATCCATATTTTAGATCTTTTCAGGTCTTTTAGTTCCTTTGTACATTTTTCCACCCTTTTGTCTCTCAGTGCTTCATTCTGTGCATTTCTTTTGACTTGTCTTCTGGTTCACTTATTTTTTTTAGTGATGTCCAATTTATTTATTTATTTATTTATTTATTTTTTTCGTGACAGAGTCTCACTCTGTTGCCCGGGCTAGAGTGAGTGCCATGGCCAGTCAGCCTAGCTCACAGCAACCTCAGACTCTTGGGCTCAGGCGATCCTCCTGCCTCAGCCTCCCAAGCAGCTGGGACTACAGGCATGCACCACCATGCTCGGCTAATTTTTTTTTTCTATATATTTTTAGTTGTCCAATTAATTTCTTTCTATTTTTTTAGTAGAGACGGGGTCTCGCTCTTGCTCAGGCTGGTCTCAAACTCCTGAGCTCAAACGATCCGCCCGTCTCGGCCTCCCAGAGTGCTAGGATTACAGGCATGAGCCACCGCCCCCGGCCAATGTCCTATTTATTGTTAAACCCATCCATTGAATTCTTCATTTTAATGATTTATTCTTTACTTCTATATTTGTTTATAGAAAATCTGTTTTTCAGAAATTAAGGAGACATACCTTCCTCTGGAAAAAAAAATGCTGATGGAGTTTATTACCACTAGACCTGCCTTGCAAGAAATATTAAAGGCAGTCCTTCAAGATGAAATGAAAAATTGTTAAACAGCAACATAAAAACATATAAATGTAAGAAGGTTGCTGGTAAAGGTAGTTATGTGGACACATAGAAAATATAATACCGTAACAGTTGTGCATAAACCTCTTTTAATTCAGATATAGAAGTGAAAACAAAAACGTATAAAAATAACTATAACAATAAAATGTCAACATATATACAATAAAAAATAAAATAAAATTTATTTTATAAATTTTAGGTTTTTTTCTAATTTTAGTAGAGATGGGGTCTCACTCTTGCTCAGGCTGGCCTTGAACTCCTGACCTCAAGGGATCCTCCCACCTTGGCTTCCCAGAGTGCTAGGATTACAGGTGTGAGCCACTGTGCCCAGCCTAATTTTCAGTTTTCTGACAGCACTTTCCAATATTGTCTTTTGTTTCCTTTAACATATTAGGCATAGATGTTTTTAAGACTGCATCTGAAACCATTTGGTACCTGTATATCCATTGTATCTGTATAAGACCTGTGTCTGTATCCCCATGGGTCTGTTTCTATGGCCTGTTATTTCCCTTGGTTTTCTATAATATTTTGTGGCCTCTTATCTTCATGTTCCTAGCTATATTGATTGAATGCCGGTGAGTGTATATGAAGAGCTGCAGAGATAATATGAACCCTAGGATAATGTCATCTTCCTCAAAATACTATTTATATTTATTTCTGGAAGTTCCAGGTCATTTTAATTTGATCGGGGATTAAGAAGATTCAAAGCTGAGCTTCAGTTTTTGATATTAGTCTATTTTCATTTAGTTATATTACTTACAAAGCTTGGGGAGGGGTGTTTCCAGAACCCTGTTTTCCTAGCTGGATCTTGATCTTTAATTTCGGTCCCCCTAGTCACCTGAACATGTCAAAAACTCTGCTCAGCCCCTAAGTCCCTCAGCCTCCTTTTCAGGGACCAGCAGATGCCCCTGAGCTAGGAGAAGAGCAGCCCCACGTGTCAGGCTTCCCTTTCTGGATTTCTTTTTCTCCCACATCTCGCCCTCCTAAGTTTTTACTACCTCGTTAGCTCTCTGACGCTTTTAAATGGATTTGCAAAAATATATTGTGTTCATGTTTCCTAGTTACTTACCATGGGAGTTAGGTCTGAGTTACCTATCGTGCCATTACTAGAACCACCACCCGCCTCTCAGACAAGGAGTTTATTATCTGAAATCCAGCAGGGACATTTAAAAGTCTCTAGAACAGAGAATTAACATGAGTAGGGTGGTATTTTCGGAAGATGAATATGTCAGTGGTGTACAGGACAGAGGAGTTGAGAAAGTCTCAGGATGTAGAACAGTTAAGAGGTCATCAGAGCCGAGTGCTTTCTAAACCCTAAAGTGAGATGAAAGCAGAGGGTGGGGTTTATGGACTGGGTTTTTCATGTCAGACATGCCAGCATGAGAGTGTCTGCTCCCCACCTACTAGCAGGTTGCCTTTCAGCAGTTCCCCAACCTGTCCTCTCATCTGCAATAAAGGATGGTAAAGTCCTTACCTCCTGGGGTTGTGAGAGTTAAGTAACAAAACTCATAGAAAATCTTGGGGTTTTTTAAAATATTTTTTTTATTTTAAGAGACAGGGTCTTTGTTGCCCAGGCTGGAGTGCAATGGATTCACGGGCCTGATCATAGCACAGTACAGCCTTGAACTCCTGGCCTCAAGTGATCCTCCCGCCTCTGCCTCCTGAGTAGCTGGGACTACAGGTGCATGCCACTGCACATGGCAAGAAAATCCTAGTTTTAATTCTTGTCACATAGTAAGTGCTCAGCAAATAGTAGCCATTGCTAGTACTATTCCAAGAACCAAACCTCAGTTATTTAGATGAAAATTCACCCTCACTGTTAATGGCACTAATCAGGGACATAGCATTCTCAACTTTATGGGGGATCATTCATGTCATATGACTTAGTGACTCATAATGAGTAGCTTGCATTCTTTATGCCACAGCCCTGACACCAGTGGTATTCTATTTTTTTTTTTTTTTTGAGACAGAGTCTCACTCTGTTGCCCGAGCTGGAGTGCCGTGGCTTCAGCCTAGCTCACAACAACCTCAAACTCCTGAGCTCAAGCGATCCTCCTGCCTCAGCCTCCTGAGTAGCTGGGACTACAGACATGTACCACCATGCCCGGCTGATTTTTTCTGTATATTTTTAGTTGTCCAATTAATTTCTTTCTAATTTTAGTAAAGACGGGGTCTCACTCTTGCTCAGGCTGGTTTCGAACTCCCAAGCTCAAACAATCCGCCCACCTCGGCCTCCCAGAGAGCTAGAATTACAGGCGTGAGCCACCACACCCGGCCACCAGTGGTATTCTAAATGCCCGCCATGTGCTGAACTGGTTTGTAGCCAGATGCCATGATTATGAAGCTGGTCCCAACCCCACATCTCAAAGGTATAATGAAACGTGACTTTACAAAGTGCCTTTTGCCAGGCTCCAGGTAGGTGCTTCAGCTCTTTCACTTCCTTTGAAGTAGAGGTTGTTCATATTTTAAGTTTGTAGAGCCATAAAATCTTACCACTTTACTTATTAAAACAACCCAGTGTACAAGAATAGAAGCTTACAAAAAGGTAAAACAAATCATGAGCCTTCACATTACAAAAGTATTCATGCGATCACAGATGACCTCAGAAATCATCTTTTTGAAATGTCTCATGTTTCTGGATGATCAAAGCATGGACCAGAAAGATGGAGTGACTAACCCAAGGACACACACCGGCAATGGCAGAGTCAGGACTGGGACACAAATGTCCTGATTTCTTGTGTGTTTTGGTTCTCTTAGGCAAAAATAGCACCTGTGTGTCTCCTCCACTCAGTGACCTGCCTTCTCCAATTCTGTTCAAGTTTCACGTGTCCTGGGTGTTAGTGCCTGGGGGAGACTTGCCTTTCAGAAGGAAGACCAGTGTGTCACCTTGAATCTCAATATCGGGAGCTAGAAAGTATCTACCCAGTAAGCATTTTTTCTTTTCAGTACTTAGTCATCTGACCCTCTCTGCCTGCCATCCCCAGTCTTTTAGTCTCTGGAAATACAATCTGCTTTTAGTGCCCAACTAAATGACCAGTTCCTGGTGCTAGGCTCAATGTAGAATTCCCGCTTTGTTTTTTTTCACAGAAGTCATGATGTATGCTCACCCTCTGATAGTCCTGAGAAATCTGTCAGACGGCAAACTTTCTGTTCCGTGTCATGTGGCAAGACCACTGGTAATTCATTAACCCGTTCAGTGTGGGAGATGGGGCCAGGGCGTAAAGTCGAGTAAGACAGAGGGAAGGTCTTCACGTAAGTGGGTCAGCTTGTCGTTGTGTATCACGGGGGGGATGTCCTAGCTATTTACAAAGACAAACAAACATAAACCTGAAATAAATAAAGCTCTTTGTAAGAGTTTTCCCTACTCTGATAGAATACGTGCTCTATTTGTGTTGCCTAAAAATCCGCTTATAATTAACACCAGTCCCGATGGAAGATTGTGAGAATTTTTTTGTATGTTTGAGGTTTGGCTGAGCAGCATCCTGGTTGGAGAGGCGTGGTCTGTAAATAAACGATGGCCCAGCAGGTAGATGATGCCGTCAAACCTGACACTTAGACGAAAGGCCAGAACGACCAGGCAATTCGTGATTAACAAATAAAGGGAGTCTAGAGTCATACTTCTCAGAGTGTAGGTCAATAGGAGCTTGTTCGAAAGGTGGATTCCCAGGGGTCACCTAGAACTACTGCATTGAGATTCATATGTGCATTAAAGTTGGTGAAACACTGGTTTAAATTTTATAACCAGCTCTTACCTTTATTATTGACAAATATCATTCATTTGCTGAAATCCTTCAGTTTTCTCTTCAGTCTTAGGATGTTGACCAGAGACTAACCGTGGTTTTCCATGTCTCTTGTGTCCTCCCTGTTGCCCACTGCCTGCCAGTGGCAGGTCATCCTGCCACAGGGCCTTTGCAGTGTCTCCTTTCTCTATTAGTTTCCTCGGGCTGCCCTGACAAGGAACCACAAACTGTGTGGCTTCAAACAAGAGAAATTTATTTTGTCTTCGTTCCAGAGGCCATACATCTAAAATCAAGGTGTCAGCAGGACCATCCTCCTTCCGAAGGCTCTAAGGGAGGACCCTTCCTTGCCTCTTCCAGCTTCTGAAATGCTGGGCATTCCTTGGCTGGTGGCAGCATCACGCCAGTCTCTGCCTCTGTCTTCACATGGCCGTCTTCCCTCTGTGTGTCTGTGTCCACAGTTCCCCCTTCTTGTGAGGACATGGAGCCTCTGGTCACAGCATTTTCATCAACTGATCAATATATAACCTTATTGTATGTGTTTTGTTTAAAGGCACCTTATTTCATATCTATAATGATTGATTAGCAGTCAACTCATAGCCAACAGCACTGTATAACTCGTGCCCGAGTGAAGTTTACCTAACGCGTGTATTTTCTCCGTAAGCGTTCTCGCCCTTAGGGACGCTGACAGCACTTCAGCACAATGCTTGAGGGGCATTTTAAACAGCAAAATCACCAGCAGAAAGCACAAAATTGTGAAAAATGTCACACTAAACAGACTGTGGACAGGACATGTATGTTTGTAGTAGCAGAGCTAAAACAAGGAGGTGATGTTGCCTTGTTCCACCTCAGCCGGGGGGCGTGTGTGTCAGGTAAGTCGAATTCTGTGCATTTCTGCAACTGACTGCAAAAGCGTCGGCAGTATTGACTTGCAGGTTACAAATATATTTTAGTGAGTAGGCAAATTTACAAATACAGAATCTGTCAATAATGCAGATCGACTGGATCTCCCCGTGCAGCCTTTAGCTTCTTGAAATATTTCAGGTGACCATTTTTTCCTCAAATGAGTTATTTGTGCAAAAACATGGGAGGAAATATCATGTTATGATCACGCACTGGAAGCAGGGCCAGTTCCACAGGCCTCTCGTTTCCCCTGTGGCTGGGCTCGGGCACCGCAGCAGCGCTGGGGAGCTGCGCACAGTGGTTCTGCACGTCGGGTTGTCAGAAGAACCGGCATCTGTCACTCTCTACTCGTGATCCCTGTAGCTACCCCTATTTCTGCTCTTCCCTCTATTGTATTTCCTGCTCTGGGCTGAGCTGTGCCCATTCTATGTCTTGAGATCTTCGGAGGGACGATGTGACTGGGCTGGCGGTCACCACCCCAGTGGGCAGACCCTCGCAGGGTCACCAGTGTGGTCTGTACAGCTTCCCCAAGACTTCCCTGTAACTCCTTACCGTCTTGTACCCAGGGCTCTTCATGGGGTATGGAACTCCCTTCTTTCCTGTGTCCGTCTAGATGGCTGGGAATGTCTTATCTTTTCCAGTTCTGGAACACCATTCTCAATACACGATCTTTGAGTGAGTGAATGAAGAAATAAATGCATGGGACAGCTTGAGGCCTGCTGAGAGCAACTGTGTTTGAGGCTCCTCACGGCTATTGCATGTCCCTGTGGAAATCTCCAGGGTTTCTATTTCTGTCGCAAAGGATGGCGGCTGGAGCCTCCAAATGAGTGGGTGTGGCCGACCTCCTATGGCAGCCCCACCAGGGTGATCTTCAGAGCTGGCCCGGGCCTTGTTTGGAACGTTTCCTGTGTGGAAGGCAGCATTTGGGCTTTGTAGGGTTATGAAAAGACCCATTAGAAGTGAAGTTCCTACTCTCAGAGAATGTCGGATTTGGTTAGGAAGAGAAAATGTACACAGCCGGAAAGCGTATAGGTAAGGCGAGGGATACGATTAAAGACTAAACAGGAGCCCTAAAGCAGTGTTGGATTTTCAGATGAGCAGTGTAAGATCAGTGGTGTCGTAGGGCTTGGAGGAGGGGGGATTACTTCAGGCCAGAGTGGTCTGGGAAGGCCGTGGGGAGAAGGAAGGTGGAGGCTGGGTCTTGGAAGGAGGCTGAGCATTGGCAAGGCCAGAGAGTGAGGAGGGGAGGGAAAGGTGTGAACCAGGGGCAGGGCGTGTCTGCAACATCAAGGGGGCCAGAACTGTGGGAGAAATGCAAGGAAAAGACGGTGGCTTGTGCGGGGTTCGAGTAATGACACTGAGCTTGGGGGGGCAGGGCAGAGAGAGAAAGAGAGGGAGTCCTTGGCAAGCTGGATCAGAGAGGTATTGAGACGTTGATCGTCTCAGCCCAAATTCCTCTAAGTAGAATTTTCAGAGCTCTTTTTTGAAGGAAATGAGTTAAGGAGACAGGTTAGGGTTGAAAGAGGATTATAATGTCACACTGTCCATGAAGTCCTATAGAATCGAGGCTTGAATCGGCATGGCCTTTGCTTTCGGATCCCAGGTTAAATGCAAATTCAGGCATACATAGGGTGAGGATGAGTGGTAGACGGTTTGGAAGGTACTTTGTTAGTGATTCCCTGTGGGTATGTTTTGGTGGGCAAAGGAAAGGCTGTCTTAGAAAGGAACCGGAGGGAGAAGGAGGCGTGGTGTGGGCCGGTGGAGGATGAGTGGTTAGACCATGAAATGCTTTTGAAAGGGCAAGTGAGTTAAAGGAAAAAGGGGCGATGTCAGGTCAGAGGGGAGAGCGGTATTGGGGAAAGGTGCCTGAGGGAGGCGTGACTGCATCAGGGCAAAGGCAGAGGTGGAGCCGAGCAAGATGCTGGGGTGCTCTAGGAGTGGACACGCTAAGTCAGGAGGGAACGGCTCCTTGGCTAAAGACTTTGGGAGAGGCACACTGATTCCTTTAGAGCTGTAAGTGCCAATATTGGGGATTCACAGCATTTATATAACCCAGATACCCAAAAGGAATGAATGAGTTAGCATAATTCTTTCCCACATAGCTGCTTTGCCTGCCCACCCTTGGCTCTTGGAAGGGTAGTACCCAAAGGTATTGCGACATGCTGGTCCTCCGAATGCCTGATACCTGGGTGGTTTCTGCTGTAAACACAGCCAGGGTGGGAGCGGGGGAAGCCTAGCTTTAGGTAAAGTCAGTGGGAGGTGTCTGGGCCCTCCAGCTACCCGGGTTTCTGCAAGGGGCCTTCTATGTCCCTAGGACTCTGCCAGTGGAGAGCCAGCTCCGAGAATGGGCAGGCCTGGGCCATCCTGTCCCCACACTCCCAAGACAGCTCTTTGGACGAGTGGGAGGGGAGAGCAGGGGCAGGGGACTTTAGGGCTCAGCCCCGGAGGACACTCCCCTGGCCCCTGCCCCGAGGACGGGGAAAATAGGAAAGGGTCGGAAGTCTGCAGTGCAGACACGACAGTCAGGAGCAGAAGTGCCTAACGTTGTGTTTCTCTTCCGCAACAGGGTACCATGCCGGTGGAAAGGATGCGCATGCGCCCGTGGCTGGAGGAACAGATCAACTCCAACACGATACCGGGGCTAAAGTGGCTGAACAAGGTGAGTGCGTCTGTGTGTGTGTGTGTGTGTGTGTGTGTGTGTGTGTGTGTGTGTGTGTGTGTGTGTGAGGGACAGAGAGAAACGCGCATGTGGGCCGCCAAAAAGTAAAATTGTTGTGTTCAAGGTCTTATGGTCATTCGTTAGAAAACCAGCCGACGAAAAATGATCATATCAAAAAGTTTTACCATCTTCTTAGCCTGAAGCCTCAACTTCGGCTTGCCAGTGGCATTTTGGTGACTCTTTATAGGAAGCTCCTTCTGTGTTTTTCTTTCATGCTTCTGACCCTCTTCCTTCTCCAGATCACTCCTTTCTTGCCTCCCTGGTTTTCTAGAATTCGAGGACATGGAAACTGCAGGGTTTTACATTGGGCATGGAGGATGGAGGAGCATATTGTTTTTCTTTTCGATGTTTCTTATTTAAAGAAAACTTTTGTTTTTCTCTTTTAAAAAAAGTCTTTTTACCTTTGTATGCCCACGTGTCCTAAAAATGAGTTTATCATCATACCCACCACACACGTGTGCATAAATACTCCCTTACTTTGTGAAGCTCAAAACTCTCAATTTAATTGGTCCTAGCTGTTAGGGGTGAATCAGAAAGATAATATCTGTAAAATTAAAAAAAAAAAAACTTGTAGAAATACATAATCTAGAAACCCAACTAAATAGAATGCATCATGCCTTCTTTGAGGAGGCCCAAGGGAGAAATCTCTTGCCTCCTACCAGGAACAATTGCATTTCTTCTGAGCAAATGTCTTTTTCCTCTTCTCCAACCCCCTCCTCTTCTTTTTTTTTAATCTTAAGGACACAATGAATAATTTAGCTGGTCAGGCTTTATCTTTGTGTCAGGTGCGAGAGCTGAGAGCCAGATTACAGCTCGTGCCTGCTTCTGAGAAGTGAACAGGGGGATTGCTGCATACTGTTTTGTTTTTACTAATTTCACTCCTGGCTTCATTTTGTCTTTTCAGACATCTCTCAAATCTTATTTCTTTTTGTTCTTTTCCCCTCATCCACTTATTTTAATCGAATGTGACTGTTTTGAATGTATCTGTTTAAGTCCTTTCTGAAACAAGGTAGGCCATGAAGTAAATAGAAATCATTTAAACTATATGCCTATTTCATGTGACTTGTCACACATTTAAGGTTTTATGGCAAATAATGTGTTTTTCTAGGCTCAGGGTATCTGTAGTGTTTCAGATTTAGATATGTAATTAGCCTCTTCCAAAGAAACAAACAGGAAATTGGGTTGTTTCTTTGCCTGTTTCATTAACGGGGACACCTTTGGGGCACTCAGGAAAGTAGAGTTGAAGAGACATAGGGTAATAAATAATAATAATAATAAGAAAAGCTAACGTTTAGTAAATGCTTACTCCATGCCTTCTATGCAAGTTACATGCAGTAACTCATGTCATTACGGCTGTGGAGTGGGTACGGTTATTATTTTCCGTTTTACAGACAAGGAAGCTGAGGCACAGAGAGGTTAAGTAGGATTCTATTTTGAAGAACAAGATAACATTACCTGTTTTGATTTAGAGTGGGAGATTAAAGCAAATGCTTTAATTCTGAAGAGAAGTAAGTTGTCTGTGTTTGCTTTTTCTTTTTTTAAATGCATTCATTGATTTTGGTTGGCTCGATGCAGGGAGGAACATACAATGTCGTCATGCCGCCTGCATTGCGGATATGCTGCAGTTAGCTGTCCTCTGTAGTAGATGGAACTGTGGCCCCTAAGAAAAGATGTCCGTATCCTAACACCCAGAACCTGGGGTGTGATTTGGAAAAAGGGTTTTTGCAGAGGTAATTAAGGATGTCAAGATGAGATCATCCTGGGTTATCTGGCAGGGCCCTAAATCCAGTGGGAAGTATCTTTATAAGAGACAAAAGAGAAGACACACACGCAGAGGAAAAGACAGAGACAGAGACTAGAGTCACACATCCACAAGCCAAGGGACTCGAGGAGCCGCCAGCAGCTGAGAGAGGCAAAGAAGGATTCTCCCTTAGAGCCTTTGGAAGGAGTGCAGCTCTGCCAACATCTTGATTTTGGATTTCTGGCCTCCAGGACTAAAATAGAATAAATTTCTGTTGGTTGTACACTGCCCAGTTTGTGTCATCTGTCACGACAGCCCTAGGAAACTAATGGACCCTTTAAGGGTTGCGTCCTTACTGAGACTCCCCTGGGGATGCCTTGTCTTCTATCCGCATTGTCTATATTTTTCTGATACAGGACCAGAAGGCAAATGGATTTCTCTTTGTGCAGCTGAGCACTGGGCCCCACTCAGGTGGCCCTTACCTGCTTCACTCACCTGGCTATTGGCTTGGGAGTTCTCTTCCCGAGGCAGAGAGAGGATAAGGAGAGCCCTCTGCCATCTCGCCAGGCTTCTCTGCTGGAACTGGGCATGAGCCAGGCTGATGAAGGACAACGTGCATGTGGCTGCTGGCCCACGCCGCTTCTCAGCACGCCACTGGCACGGAGGCCACGGGCTGCACGATGGCTTGGGGGCCCTGTCAAGCAGGCGTCCCACCGGGGCCTAGCCAGAGTGGGCATATGGCCCTGTTTGTGCACATGGGCAGTGCCATCATTGTCACTGCAGGCCTCGGCTGGGGTCGGGACCTTTTCTCTCCATACCTGCACTCCCACAAGGCAGCTTTTTATAGGTTTCCACTAACTTAGCCTCGTTGGCATTCATCTGTCCACATAAATACTTAGCTGAGAGCCTACAGCCATTCATTAGCATTCTGCCTGGGAATCCCTGTCTATATTTTGAGTGGTTTGAGGTCATTCCACAATCTCTTCTCCCCCTGAAGACTGTTGTAACCCTTAGGAGAGACACTGTCCATGGCTTTGTGGCACACTTATGCCCCAGATGTTTGTGTTCATGGTGAAGTGCCCCGGTCCCCACGCACAGGTGCCGTGGCTGTCTTGATCGTTGCTGGTGCTCAGTGCCAGGTGTAGTGCCTTGTGGTAGGAGGCGCTTCTCCGTAAGGATTGTTCTGGGACTATAGGAAAGACTGTTGTGTACTTGAAGAGGAGCACAATATTGGTGGCTGCGTTTTGTGCTGTTAAAATAATCAGACCTATGGACACTGGATTGGCAATTGTCACATGTGTCTCAAATGGAGAATCCATCTAACCCAGCACATCTTAGTAAGAAGCAAAGAGGTGGTTAATCAATGTCTTAAATTTGTTTCCATCTCCTATTGTCTTAGTCTCTTTCCTGTTGCTTATAACAGAATACCTGAAACTGGGTAATTTATAAAGGAAAGAATTTATTTCTTACAGTTATGGAGACTAAGTAGAAGTTCAAGGTCGGGGCATCACATGGCAAGGGGGCTGAGTGTGCTAGCTCAGGTCTCTCCCTGTTTTTAGAAAGCCACCAGCTCTACTCCCGTGACGGCCCATTAATTCATTAACCTATTAATCCATTAATCCCTGGCAGAGCCCTCATGACCCAGTCACCTCTTAAAGACTCTGCACTGCCACATTGGTGATTGCATTTCAACATGAGTTTTTGAGGGGGCGAATATTCAGACCACAGCACCTACTTTTCATCAATTTGGCGCAGGATGGTGATGGAACAGGTCCTTTGATTCCTCTGAAGGAGCAGTGAGGAGGAAGCAGTGTTGTGACTAGCTCATGAGTGTGGCCTTGGCTGGAGCCATTTGCTCTTTATTATGGGTATTTGCAAATGTACATAGTGTGTTTGAATAGCCTAATGACTAGAAAAAATAGGATAGCACATTCCCCCATGTCCACAACTAGATTTATTAACATTTTATTTTATCTTTGCTTGTGTGCGTGGTATTTTAAAGCAACTGCGCAACAGTGTACATTTATAAGACTTAAGGACATTTTCTTACATATCCACAGTACCATTATCAACTGGAAAAAATTAGCAATAACTTTTGGATATCATCACTGCCTTGTTCATATTCACAGTGCTCGAGTATTCCCTAAATATATTTTTACAGTTGATTTGTTAAAATCATAGTCCAAAGAAGGTCCACAGGTTGTGTTTGATGTTTATGACCCTAAGTCTCTCCTGACCGTGAACAGTAACTCCTCTTTCCTTCTTCTTGCCGCTGACTTGCTGAGGAGAGTAGATTAGTTCTGGATTTGTGCAAGTGCTCGCTTGGGCTTCCCCAGGCCATTTCTAAGGAGGCAGCCACGTCCAGGTTCACGATTCCTCTCGTAGCT
>CAUYSK010028869.1:0-21633 GCA_963575035.1 Avahi laniger | reverse complement strand
TCTCACACTGCCTGTGTCAGTATTTGGATGCCAGTTTGGTTCTGCCATTGGGAGGGCAGAATTGGGATCTGGGGTTTGATTAGGATCCTCATCATGGAGACACTGTGCCTCCTCCTTGGCCTTGCCCATCACTAGTCTACACTCATCTGCAGTAAGTAACATATTCAGTAAGGTCTGTACGTCCACCAGAGTGGGACACTGCAGCGTGAAGATGGTTGTAAACAACTCTGTCGTCCTGTGGGGATCCTCTCTATCAGTTGGGTTTCAGTTTTTTTTTTTTTTGAGACAGAGTCCCACTTTGTTGCCCGGGCTAGAGTGAGTGCCGTGGCGTCAGCCTAGCTCACAGCAACCTCAGACTCCTGGGCTCAAGCGATCCTACTGCCCTCAGCCTCCCAAGTAGCTGGGACTACAGGCATGTGCTACCATGCCCGGCTAATTTTTTTTCTATATATTTTTAGCTGTCCAATTAATTTCTTTCTATTTTTGGTAGAGGCGGGGTCTCGCTCTTGCTCAGGCTGGTCTCGAACTCCTGAGCTCAAACAATCCGCCCGCCTCGGCCTCCCAGAGAGCTAGGATTACAGGCGTGAGCCACCGCGCCCAGCCCAAGAAAGCTCATTTTTATAACCAACATATTGTCTGGGCTAGAGATTGAGTAGAGCTATGCTTGGGATGGAAAGCGTAATCAATTCAATGACTGGTAAAACTTGTTCCATCATTCTGCCCTTCGTTACACAGAACATCTTCAGCACGAGACCCTTCACAGAATTACAGAATGTCAGAAAGTCAATTAACAGAACGGGCTCTGTTTTTATTAATAACTCCAAACCATTCCACAGGCCATGCCTACCATCCTTCCAGAACTAGCCATATTCTTGGAATCTGCTTGTCCCCCAAGAGGGAGAGGGATCACTAAGGACTTCTTCTGCAATCCTCCATCTTCTCTTGCAAACAACACCTTGGCCATTGCAGATAATTACATTAACCTTGAGCAACGAGAAATCACTACCAGATAACAAAGTAGCCAGCTAGTGGAAAAAAGAGAAATGCTCTGCCTTTTCTTCCACCACTCAAGGTAAAGCCAACCTTAGGAGTCCACTGAGTACACTGCGGTCATTTTGCAGAATCGGACACTTTCAACCCTGTAGGCACTTGGTGGGGTTGCAGAGTGCCTGGAGAAGACAGAATGGGAGTGGGACAGTAAAAGAGAACAGACAGGTTTCAGTTTCATGGGAACAGAGCCCACATCTCTTTTTATTTCTATTTTTATCTCACCAGTATAAACCCAGGTCATAGCACAGTGCCTGGAAGCGAGTCTAGTAAGCACCATAACTGATAAACGTTGCTATCTGTACTGCTATAGGCACAAAAGGGCCTAAGGTGGAGGCCAGCAGGGGACCTTGCACAAAGGACCCAAGGTGCGCAGCTGTCCCGACTTCCTCACACCGCACTGCAGCAAGGCCCATTGGACTTAATGCAATGAAGATTTGTTCTGTTACAGACAGGGAGACAGGTCTAACGGGTCCAACAGTACATCAGCCATATTGTACTGCAGGATTTGTGATCTTGCCAATGGCTAGGTGTTTACATCTCTTAAGAGGATAGCTCATCAGATCTCTCTCTCCAAATCTTTGGACCTATGTTGAGAGTTCAGCATTGGCACTTTAGAATCATATTGAACATATTAATATCACAGAAAAAAGTCTCATCAGAAAAAAAACAAATAATTATTATTTCCCTTATTTAAAAATTGAGTGCATTTTCCCTCTCTCTCTCTCTCTCTCTCTCTCTCTCTCTCTCTGTCTCACACACACACACACACACACACAGAGTAAGGGCATGGAGGGACCCTGTCCTACAATGCCTGTAGGATTTGTCCTGGGACAAGGAAGGTCTGTCAGTGTCTGTCTGTGGGCAGATAAGGGGAGTCAAGATTTATGTGAGTGAGTTCCTAAGAAAGCATGATTAGGCTTTTGGGTTCTCTTGGGATAAGGCCTGGGCATGTCACTGAATGTTGGCAATTATCTCCTTTACATTCCCACACAACTCTCTCAGACTTGTGGGAATTTCATTTTGCCTGAATTCATACGATGTCGATGAAACATCATATAAAACTCTGAGCTCCTACCCAGAGTCTGGTACAATTTAGGTATGCTCAGGGATGAATACAAACCAGATAATCTTCAATTGTCTGAGACAATCTAAAGAATGTTTCATCCTTGGAGCTTTTGGGATGCTGGAGCGGTCGCTAGCTCTGACCTGAGGTGCATCATTGAGAGCCCTTGGCTGAAACATCTGCCTAACATAAACATAGGAAATGTATTGGAAGAGTAAGGGAGTAAGATTAATATATTTACAAAATCGATAAAAGGTCAGAAGTATGGCCATGTTCTCAGAAAGAGAGTTTGGAGGCCTGAGAAAGAGAAACTTTAACAATGTCCCCATATTAGGGACATTCATGTCATCATACCACTGTTGAAATGAGTGAGCACCAAAGGTCACTTATGTGTTTGATTCGATTACCTGAGGTTCAAAGAACCAGTAGAGACCTTCCAGCTGGCTGAATACATGCCTTTTCTGGAGCCTCTAAACTCATTGAGCTCTATAGTAAGAGGCACAAACCTGGATTTTCCTGCCTATAAAATTACACATATAGGACAGAGACAATTCCCCAAAACACAATTATGATGTTGATGAGAGTTATAAAGGAATACTGGGCAGCCAAAAATTATATAGATATACTACAAGGAAGTTTCTGTTTCCTAAGATTGCATAGTGTCTGATACATGGTGAATATTTAATAACTATTAATATTTGTTGAATGTTGAATGAGTGGAATACTCTAGCCTCCCAGAGGTCCTGATGAAAGGTGATCCTGAACCAGATTATCCAAGAAATTATTAATTTTCAAGATCAATCCTGCCTGGAGCCTCAGTCTGGAGCAATGCCAAATCAACTCCTGATGGCAGGAAAGATGTGTATCAAAGGAAAAACTGGAAGAGATGAGGGTCAAGGCCTCTCTCTCACTCTCTTTCTCTCTCTGTCATATCATACTTTTATTGTCTGTCTTTAAGGCAGAAAAGAGTCTTAGTGTTATTTACTATGGACTACTCTAATATTATAGGTATTAAAAAATATCATAGCACAATTAACACTGAAGAGCTGAAAAAAATTATTCATGCTTAAAACATCCATCTTGGGGATTTAATTCATTTGACCAATATAGCGAATTTTCTTTAGTGCTTTCCAAAAAATAATTCTCTGTTCTTTTTGTTCATTGGAACAAAGAGTTATCACAGAAAATAATGAAGATACTTTATAGCAAGCTCTTGTGAATCTAACATTTAAGAAAGATTATGTACCTCTCATCACTTTTATGGTATGCTTCTATAATTTAGTAAATAATCACTCAAACATTTTTTGGAATATAACCTTTTATGTAAGAATAGTTTTAAATAAAGAAAAGCTTCCTAGTTGTATGGCTAGCCTTAGCCACGAAATTTTAAAAATCTCTATTTTCTTATAGAAATTGATTATAATCATTAGTATTATTTTTACATTACTTTTCCTATCATTATTTCTATAAATATTGAAATAAATGGTTGAAAGAAATTTTATCAACAAGAATAAATACTATCAACCTTTGATTCCTAAGCAATGTTATAATCACCATTAATTATGCATGAAAAAATTAAAAGTGAAAAATGCAATTACAATTATTGAATTTTTATTATCTTTAACAGTAATAAATGCTTAACTATAACGTAATTTGGAGAATCATTTTGACCTTTATTGTGACTGAATTGATCTGTGTATACTATAAGCAACTAATTTAAAAAAAAA
Source organism: Avahi laniger (assembly GCA_963575035.1). NCBI lineage: Eukaryota > Metazoa > Chordata > Mammalia > Primates > Indriidae > Avahi > Avahi laniger. The sequence goes on along the minus strand of CAUYSK010028869.1, from coordinate 17,793 downwards.
ACTAAACCTATTCACTCATCTCTTACAACGCTTATTTCAATTCAATTCAATAAGATTTATTGAGTGAAAGATTGGGGCAGGGTGCTATCACAGGCAGAACAAGACACACAAAGGAGAATAAGATAAATTCTCTGCCTTCCAAGAGTTTATGTTGTTATAGGGTGGGCAAGGCAAGTATAATGATACAAGCAAAAGGATAAGTGTCAAAGTGAGGTATGAAGTTCTGTCTTCAAATACATAAAGAATAATTCTGTGGAAAAGGATAGAATGTACGTTTTCAAAATTGGCCAGTCTGCTATGACATATATAAACTCACCCGTTGGCCAGTTGGCTGGGAAATACCTGTACTTAGAAGCAATTTGGTCATTGTCCCTGGGAAAACTCTGGTTTCATATCTCTATAAAGTTGAAGAAAATAACACCACAGCCTCTCTGTTATATAGGCTTATTTTACATATAGATTGTATGATATTTTAAAAGGCTCAATTTTCAAGAGGACATTGTTAAAGTGATATTTATTAGCCAATCTAACCTCTTAAGGTACACAAAAATGTTGTGTGTTCCACACTTTTCTTTGTATAAAAATTTATCATAGGATTGAAAATATCCCCTTATATTCTCCATGAACTCTAAAAAGAACACTGTAACCTTAAATAAAAAAGAGTTTTTCTCTCAGATACAGAATCAAAATGAGCAGAATTTTTGGTACAAAATAGACCCATGCGCTGAGTGACCTCTGGTCCTTTCCAGATGCAGAAAATGAGTATTAGCCTTAATAATCACTAAATGTCTTACAAGTGAAGACTATTACATCTTAATCTATCAATGTTGATAGAAAGAATTGGTATTGGGTTGACTACAAGATTCAAGAGTTAATTAAAAGTTGGTATGTACAAGTTGATTAAAATAACTTGGAAAGAAAATATCAAAGAAAAAAATTAAAGGAGTTATGAGGAAAATACAATAGCATAGGAGGTGTGATAGCCATCTTCAAATATATAAAGGGCAGTTATTATCCTAGAAGGCACAACTTAGACAAAAAGGTGTCTGCAGATAAAAAGACGTAATTTGGGTTAACCATTATAAGTTTACAAAGTTAGAGTGGGCTATCCTAGATGGTAATAGTTTTCGATCACTAACAATGCTCAAACGGAGTCCTTAAAACCTCATCATCATTATCATCATCAGCCATTTGTTGAGTTTCTCACCATGGCTCCATACTAAGTGCATTACATGCATTATCTCATGTAGTCCTCACCACAACGTTATGTGGTGTATTATTATTTCCATTTCAGACAGAAGAACCTGGAGTCTGAAGGACATACACAATTTTCCCAAAGCCACACAGGCAGTTAAGTAGCTCAGAAGGGATTTAAATTCAATTCTGACTCCCAAGTCTATCATATCATGCTTTCTTTCACTAGGGGATGATGTGTAAAAGATGTAGGCAGGTTTTTATTTTTCCAAGGGACAGGAAAAATCAATGATTATATATTGTTGTTGTTTATCCTTTCAGTCCTGGAGATTCTACAACTCTACAAATATGAGGCACAGATGAATTAAATGATGTGTAAATGCTACTGAGCTAGTCACTGACAGAATGTGTCTAGAACTTCATGGACCTCAACCAGTCCAGTGCTCTTTTCACATTATCATTCTGCCTTCCAAACATAGGTCTAGATAGAGAAAGAAGGAAAGTATAAACATATAACATGGGAAATTCTGTCCAACTAATGCTGAGACAAGCAAAACTGACAGAATGGGCATTTCCTCCTCAAATGTTAGGAAATAGTAAAGGAAAAAGAATGCAGCCAAGAGCTTTGTGTTTTACAAGTATGTGAGAAAACTTCTTAAAGCTTGATAAGAGTTGAGATGCTGAAAGTGAAAGACATGCCTGCTAGCTCCAACACACATTCAGTTCCTCTTTGAATAATAAGAAAGCATACATGGTAAGGGCATTATAATATTAATAATTCTTCTCCAGGCTTAAACTCTTCATTATATCATCTGGCTTATGCCCAACATTATTATTTCTTTCCATATTCTTTTTGAGGTTAAAGTATTTTTTCTATTATTTTTCTCATCTCCTTGCTTCATAATAACTCCTTCAGTAAATTGGAAATACATAATTCGCCTATGCTCGTTTTAAAAGTGAGGAAACCAAAGCCTCTGAAGGTGACTGCAATGACTCAGAGTTGGATAGCCGGTGCACAGCCCAGCTGGAGCAACGTAGATACTCTGACTCACAGAGGAACACTCTTTCTCACGTTAACTCTCTTATCCAGATTACAGGACATGATAACACAGAGGACTTCAAAAGCAATTGTATACTTAGCCATGCATATGCCTTACATTACATTTCCTTTACGTACTACTTAATTTTTCAAAAGAGAAAATCTGGCTTAGAGTATTATAAATATCACATTTACTTGATCCGTCCAAGTAGAAATTTTATACTTCAAATTTATATCTATTGAAGGTAACTGAATGGCTTAAAAAAACAAAAAGATATATATGGAAGCTGTTATATATGTAGTTTAATTTATATACTCATGTGGGAAAAGTTTGCCAGAATAAAGTACTAAGTGGACTACATTTACAAGGAAACAGGAATAGACATGTTAATAATTTTAATATATTCAAAGGCATACCCTAGTGGAACAATGCTTTTAATCTGATGTTTCACATTGTTTATGTTTATCTATCTTTTCATATACTGATAATTAATAGTGAAGAAAGTGATTTTCTCAAGGGCAGTAAGATAGAGATTATGTACACCAGTAGATCACCATACTTTTGTAGAGCCTAGGATCAAAGGAAACAGACAGATTTAGTAATGACATCAGAAAAGCTAATATTGAGGGTCTGAACAGCTACCGTCATCTTTTTACTGAAGTCAAGTAATGCAGATTCTCTGAGAAGGCAGAGTAGTAAGGAAAGGGAAAGCTTGCTTTACATCAATTGGAGATTGCAGGTTAAGACTCTCTCTTTTCAACCTACCCATTGTTTGAGCCTAGTAGCAACTCCAGAGGGACAATTTCCCCACCTAATTTCAGTGCTAAAGCAAGCATGCTGAAACAAAGGAAGTATCTTTGGATTATTCCTTTTATCAATACTTGATTATAAAAACTACAGACCACAAACACTAGCATTCAGAGCAAAACTATGGGGAAAAAAAAACCTTCATCTGTGCCAAAAAAAAGTTTATAAAACAATTTAGGAATGAAAAGCCACACGAAATTTTAAAATGTGGATAACAGATTGCTAAGGGTTAAAGACTAATCCTAACATGTTGGACACTTGCTTTCTTGAAGGTAAGAAAGAAGATGATGAAATATGATGGACAACCTTGGAACATTCTAACCGATGGTGCGAAGGCTAGGTTACCAAGGTAACAATACGTGTTCTAGCAAGCTGGATTAAACTAGTCGAGAAGAGGTAATTTAAAATGAAATATTGCAAAGAAAGATACCACACAACATCATCATAATTGTATGTATGAAGCCCTCTCTCCTTTAAAATAAAATACTTCAAGAGGAAAATTTATAAAATATAACAAAGAACTTATATACATCCTGGAATCTCACATTGCACTAAGAAACAAGAAGTTGTTAAAAGTGCATACATTATTGCTATCTTAAAGATGAGAAAATGAAGTCTCTTTGGAGTTAACTTTCCCAAGGTTATACAACTAACAAGTAGTAGAAATCATTTGACCCAGCTCTTTGATCCAGTTACTGTACTCTTCCCACCAAGATAACTATACCTAGACCTGGGGCTAGAACATGCCTGAGACCAGGTGGGTACCTGTGTAAATGGAAATCCTCCCATTGGTTTCAGTGGATGCAGCTCAGTCTCAACAATTCTGTTTTTATGACTTCTTTGCTGATGCTGCCATGGTTGGTTATATAGACCAAGTAGCTCAAGAGAAGAATCTAGGTTCTAAAAATAGACTTAGAAGTAATCTGCCTATAAATTATCAGTTATGTCATGGTTTTGGATATACCAGAGATTAAAATGAGAGAACATCACAGAACTAATATCTTGACAAATATGGAAAATTAAGAGGTTTAAAGATGAAGAAAACCCCGAGGTGGGGGGAAACTTAGTTTCCAAGCAGAAAACCAAGAAGGAAATATCTGAATGGTACGAAGAAGTGGTTTTATAGACGTTGAGGGAAGAGACAATTTCAAGAAAGATGGAGTGGTTGACTCTGTAAAATATTACAGAAAAGTCAAATATGGCTGTATAGTGTTTATAGGATAAAGTACAAGCTCAGAAACAGTTCTGAGTCTAACATTAAAGACTCCAGATTATAAGACTCTACCTCAATAAACCCAGAGATAGAAGAGAGCCCATGAAAAGACTTTTTCATCCTAATTCTTATAAACTACCATATTCCTGGGTCAGTCACAATTTCTGTGGATAGGAAATGAAATCACATAGATCTCTTCAGCTTCTCCACACATCACATAGTTACAAGAATTCCAACACTCCTCAAACCTCCTTTCCTCAATTACTTTATGAAGCCCTGAGCTTCACAAGTGCTCAGTCTCACCTGAGCTCTCCAAAGCTGTCCTTTCATCACTCATGTGGTGTATCATTTTCCTCCCCCTTGCTCTACATTTCTATGGTGATGTCTGATAATAATAATAGTAATAATAATTCACATTTATTGAGCACTTACTGTATGCAAAGGACTTTACATGCCTTATTTTTAATCCTCAAAACAAGTGAAGCTCAGAGAGAAGGAAGTTGCTCAAGGCCATACATAAGGAGCAGAGCAATCCAGCTAAAACTCTTCACCACTGCACCATACTTAGAAATCTCTGTCAAGGCATGACACTGCCAATTCTGTTCTCAGTGGAAGGGATGGCAAATATGCTACAAACACTGTGTGCATGGCCTCCCTGCTTAAATGCCAGGAGATACTACTATATTCTTCTCGTGTCTAAAGGTAGGCTAACAAGCATCCACTCTAAAGGCATTGCTTCAATCATGAATCCTAACTAACAGTGGCACTCTCATACCCCATTAATGGCATTAATGCACGCACAATTCCTCTCAAAGACTCCCCCATCACTTTATGAAACATGGCCCTGGTGAATCAGCGCAAGTGGGCCCATGAACTTGTTTAGGCACATCGGAGTTCAAAAGAGAAGAACACAGCTCAGACTCAAACTCAAATCCCTGACATGTAAATCTGCTTGAAATATGGTTTGATGGTTTGAAAATGCTGAGTTGCAAAGAAATCTGAAATTTAAGAAAGAGCAACAAAATTGCAAAACACAACCGTAAGTCAAACAGGAGGACTGGGGACCACTGCAGAGAACATAGGTCCTAAGTTAGAGACAGTCAAGCTGGAAAAAACTGAAAAGGATCTCTCCTTCAGAAAGAGAATTTGATAGAATTAAATACTCAAAGGACATTTTCCACAGGGAGTTGAAAGACAATCAAAGCTTTATCAACACAAAGCTTCAGCTAATCGGAGTATACAACTTAAATTGCGAAAATTCCTTTGTTTTTTCTACTAAGAAGAATTAAGTAATAGACCTAGTCTTATTTTCACTTTAGCTGCCCAAATGTTTGGTGCCAAATTTGAGGTTTAATTATTGCAACAATAATTAACAATTTGGATTTTTATTTGTATAAATTTATGCAATACATGTGAAATTTTATTTCATGTATATAATATGAAGTGATCAACTCAGAGTAATTAGGGTTTCCATCACCTGAGTACAATATATTTTCATTAAGTATAGTCACCCTACTCTGCTATTAAACACTAAATGTATGCCTTCTAACTTACTGTATGTTTGTACCCTTTGATCCACTTCTCTTCATCCTTTCTCTTCCCTCACTCAACATTCTAAGTTTCTGTTATCTATCTTTCTGCTCTCTACCTCCACGTGATCAGATTTTTTTTAATTTCCACATGTAACTGAGAACATGCAATATTTGTCTTTTTGTGCCTGGCTTATTTCACTTAATATAATGACCTCTAGCTCCAACCATGTTGTTGTGAATGGCATGATTTAATTCTTTTTTATGGCTGAATAGTATCTCATCGAGTGTATATGCCACATTTTCTTTAGCCATTCCTCTGTTTAGGGACATTTAGGTTGATTCCATATTTTGAATATTGTGAATACTGCTGAAATAAACATGTGAGTATTTATTTGATATATTGATTTCTTTTCCTTTGGGTAGATACCCAGTAGGATTGCTGGATGAAATGGTAATTCTGTTTATAAATTTTTGAGGAACCTCTATACTGTTCCCCATAGTGGCTGTACTAGTTGACATTCCCACCAACAGTGTATAAGAAAACTATACAACGAGGAGGAAATGGACAAATTCCTGGAAACATACAACCTCCCTAAGTTCTTTCTTTCGTTTTGACATCTCTCTCCGATGGCCTTCTAGCATGCCCCTAGATCACCCTGCCCTCCCCCTTCGTTTAGAATATTGAAAACTCCACCATGTCCCCATCTCTGCCTCTAGTCCTGCCCCTTCCAAAACAGTCTCCAAAGTAATTGTTCTAAAATGCAGATTGGTTCATTGGCACTCGCTACTCTGCACCCTTTAATAGCACCCCACTGACCTCGGGAAAAGTCTTCAGCTTAGAATTCAAAGTTCTCTAAATGCCTCTCACTCCTCTCTTTAATTCAGACTATCTTCACCCAAAGCCTGTTATGATCTCAGATATCCAGCTACATGGAGGTCCCTCCATACATCCAATCCCGGGCTCCTTCGCATCCTTGCTTGAGCTCCTTCTTACCCGGAATGTCTGGTTTTCCTTTGTCTTTGCCTCACTAAAAATTTCTCATCCTGCAGGACTCCTTTCACTGCCAGGAAATCTTTCATGAAATGGCCTCCCCAAAAGGATTAAGGGTCCCTCTTTGAGATTCAAAGATGCCATGCTTGCCTCTATCTTGCCATGAATCTCATTAATATATTGGTTCTTGTACTTGTCTTCTGTCCCACTGAACTATGAGCTCTTTGAAGGCGTAAGTGGGGCCTTAGGCAACTTGTACACCCAGAGACATGTACAGTGAAAGGCAATTGACTATGAAACTCACCCTTCCAGCTGGCAGTTCTGCTTCGATAATGGCTAGTGTGTGCATCATGGTCCTCCATATAGGACGCATCTTGGCATCTGTCACCCCATTTAATCTTCACAACAAACCTGTAAGGAAGTCATTTTAACTGATTTTACAGATGAGAAAACCAAGCCTCAGGGAGGCTAACTTGCTTGTTTTCATGCAGCTAGTAGAAGGCAATGTGGTGCCTGCCGAGGGACATCTATGTGGATTTGGGTATGAAACCATCACGGTTATAGAGCTAGGCCATGGGGCTCAGAAGGAGTTTTTCAGTTGGAGTAAAGTAGGGTGAGTGGGAAGGTTATTCCCAGCAAAACAAAAAGTGTGTTCCTAAATATCAACATTGTTGTGAACAAAGGCACGGAGCTATGGAGGAGGGATGTGGTTAAGAAAAAGTCCTCGTCTGAATCCATCTGCCAATTACTAGCTGTGTGATCTGACAGAGTTGCCTAACCACAGGTTTCTCATGTGTTCAATAAGAATAACAGAAGTTCCAAAGTCCATAGATTATTATAAAGATAAAATTAAATATATGTGTATTATGTATATTATATGCACACATATATATATCTCTCTCTGTATATGTGTGTGCATGTGTGTATGTGTGTGTGTGTGTGTCCCTGAGAACATACTCTGACAAATAGCAATGGGTCAATATATAATAATTATTGCTCATACTGCTATTCCAATTATATTGCTATGGAAGAAACTACTCCAAAACTTAGTACTGTCAAACAATCATGCCCATGTTTTTGTGTGCATCAGAAGAGCTCAGCTGGGAGGTTTTGTCTGTGATCCATGTAACATGAACTGGAGCATCCACTTCCAGGATGACTTCTTCACTCCCTCATCTGGTGCCTGGGCTGGGATGTCACTTGTGTATGGAAAGGATGCTGGTTGTCAGCCAGAATCTTAGCTCAGGCTGTTGACCAGAGCACCGGACAAGACCAGATAGACCAGGGTGGTCTCTCCATGTGGCTTGAGCTTTTCCCAGAGCTGTAACTTGTTTCCCTGAGGGGAAAGAGGCCTGAGCAGAAGCCACAAGGCTTCTTATGAGACAGGCTTAGAAGCTGCAGAAAATCACTTATAACACTCTCTTGGTCAAATAAGTATGGGAGGCCAGCCCAGATGCAAAGGGAGGCAATGAGATTCCAGCTTGCAAGAGGAGGTTGATAAAGGATTTGTAGCCATGTTCGATCTACCACATGACTGGTATTACGGTGGTACTGCTGGTTCTCTGATGACATTTAGAAGCAACAGCAGGCACTCCACTACAGTGAGCATATGGAGTGTGCATGAAAAAGGAATGGGGGAGGGGGATGGAGCCACTGAGAAACTACAGCATCAATGTGACAGAGCAGAAGAAGCAACATTCGGATCTCTCCACTAAACCCGACAAAGCCAATGAGAACTGAGCATGTGGATTTCCTAACCCCAGGGGGTGCGTGTACAAACCAGGGCGTTAGGAGCTGCTCTCTGAAAAAGAATGAGAACACAGGGAGCATCCCCGGGATGTCTTTTCTGACTCACCTGAAATGAAGCAGCCAACTCTCTCTCCCAGCCTCTTTCTGCCTCTTACCTGGCAGAGGTCACACTGAGTTATTTTTCCAAACTGTGGCAGTAAGAGGATGAAAGGTCTCAGCTATCTTAGCCATCGCAAGCCAGAGTTACTCATGGGGAACGAGGCAGGAGGCACAAAGAAGACACGGCCAAGCGGATGTTGTACATGAAAGACGCCTTCTAGCTCAATGTAGTTCACATTTCTTCCCTCACTTGCTGTGCTCATTTTTTTAAACCATGTGGGTTTTTTGTCACCACAAGATATGTATGGCCTCTTTTCTCAGTTCATTGATCTGGTTTTAAAAGGAAAATAACACATCTCTTTGTGGCTGACCTGTTCTTACATGCTAATTCTATTAATGTCTCTGTTATGAGCCTGCAACCTAAGAATCTAAATAACGTAATGGCTTCTCCTGTTCTGATCTTCCCATGAATTCCTGGCACCAACAGCACACGCACAATTAAAGACACTTATGAAAGCTCATTCACAAACATATTTTCACACACACACACATATTTCATTTTCCAACATGTCCCATTTGGATGACAAATGATAAATGATTGCCTAAGCTTTCAAACATACAAGGTTCACTCTCCAACAAAGCGTACCATTTGCAGACAAATATACAAACACTCACATATATACCGAACTTCCCTTCTTCCGGCAAATACACACAGATATCCAACTGCTCTAAAATGCACATACGCACACACTCATCAGAACACAAAGATGCCCCCAATTTCTAAAGGCATTTTCAAATCTTTGCCTGAATCATCCTCGCTATACAAACAGCACACACTCATTCACACAGACACGAATAGACTCTCAGACCCACAAACATGCAAGACAGAAATCTAGGCAAATGATGCGTCAAGAAAAAGAAAATACATATAGACATGTGGGCTAACACAACCCCTCAATATTTCCTACACAGATGGTACCTCCCAGGAGGCTGTAGATACATCATAGACACATAAAAAATGCCATGTTTCCATGTTCTAACGAACTCCACACATATACACGACACAGACAAATCCAAACCTCAACTTTTTCTTTGAATTGTGGTAGAATCAAGCAGCTACTTTTAATGCAAAGTCACACATAGGATGTAACAAATAAAACACACCTGTGAATAATCACACATGTGCGCGCACACACACACACACACACACACGTATGCTTCTGAGCATAATTTTCTTTTCTCACCAAGATTTTTCCCCATTTCATATTAAAGCCCAGCCTTCACTCAGAAGAACATCACTGCAGAAATCTCCCCAGAATCAAACGTGTCCTCTCTTCTCTATAACACTCACCTCCGAGTACAGATAACCCCTCTGCCCAAAAGGGCTCCTACATCCCTTGTGGCCGAATTCATTGCCCTGACCACCAGCAGAGACTCTAGAAACACTTCTGCAATCCTTTAATTGATCCCAATCTGGACAGACTAATAGCTCTGGAAATCTCAGAGGACAAAGAAATAACACTTAAGAAGGATGACTGTTAATAATGAAAGCAAAGGACCAGGTGCTGAGGGGAATGATTGAACCTAGAGTCAGGACCTCAGCTGGAGTCTTATCTCTGCCACAGATTTGCTGGGGGGCAAATTCCTGTCACTCCCTGGCCTGGTCTCCCTACCTGTGAAATTAGAGGTTTGGGCTTGACATTCTATTTCGTAAGATCACTAAAGCTTTAATTCAAAGTATGTGAACATTTCTGAACCAGAAACCGCTACCAGGTAGCAACTCTTATGTTGATTAAAATAGGGCACTGAATCCCTCTACCTAAGTCGTACAGGAAAAGGTATGTAAAATTTGGAATTAAAAATCCTCAGTTCAAATTCTTGCTCTGCCCTGAATTAATTAAATTAATCTAGAATTACTTATTGAGCAGCTACCTTGTGCCCAGTGCTGTGCCGAGTATGTGACAAGAGACTCATCCGAAACAACCTCTGTCTTTGAGACATAGATGGAAAGAATGATACGTCCACAAAGAGCCTGGGTATAAACTACTTAAAGGCTGTGAAAGAGATATTTCTGTCCTGTTACCATGCCTGCAAAAATCCGCTTCCATCTTCTTTTTCACATTATCCCGCTCCTCACTATGGCGCACACATATCTTGATTTACGGAACGCTCAGGGAAAGCTCCAAAGCTGCTTCCCAACTCATCCATGCTTTGGCTTCGAGTTTCTATTTCTCATACGGCAGGAAGGACTGAGCAGCCCATAACCTGTTCTTGAAGCCGCGCGGTACTGCAGGCACTGATACTTAATTTCATTACTTTTATTCGTCCTGCCTTGGGTACTTCAGCTCATTGGGTTCCAGCCGCGATTAATTGGTAGAGCTCCCACTGACTCCTGATTAGCTGCTTTTGATTAGGGCCTAATGACTTCATTCGGTCCCTAATTCAGGGGGATGAGTTGCAAAACTGCCAGCAAACTGCTCAAACAGAATCACATTTCCCCAAGCCCCGAAGACATCACTTACACTCCGCATACACAGCATTCTCCCTCCCTCATTTCCCCTCCTCATTGCCTCTGGACCACCCTGCACAGAAGCAAGACAAAAAGGAAGCTTGTGACGCAGCTCCTGGCTGCTAGAGCAGATGTCACACAAAAAAGGCCTGGAAGGCGACAGCCTGGCTCCCAGAAGGAAGCCACCCCCCACCGCACTAACTCTTGCGCAGCGCCCGCAGGAAAAGCTTGGTGCGTGAGAATTTCCCTGAGGTCTTCGCCTGTCATACTTGCCACTTGCCTTCTTCAAGAACAAGATACCTTCCTGAGCTTTGCCTTGACCTTTGGCTACAAACACCTGGAAGCATGCATCCAGGAACCCACAGCAAAAGTCAGAAGACATAAAGGAAAGAGTTTCCACCCCAGGATCCAAACTGACCGTTACTGCTGCTGGTCCATGGTGCTGGCTGTGACTCCCCCAGACCACAGGCCCCGCCATCCTGTACTGCGGAGCAAAATAGTCACAGATAAGCAACCTTCCCTAAGACTCAAATCCCCTTGGGGTACATGTTTAATATCCAGATTCCCAAGCTTCTGAGGCCCACCTCAGAAGATTCTTATTTAGTCTAACATTTCATTCAACAGATTTATTTGTTTTTCAAAAGGAAACAATTTAATCAACATGTATTTAACAATTACCATGTACCATAGGCTATATTGTTTCCAGGTAAACATAGATTCCATCCTTTACCTCTAAAAGCTTGCTGTCTACTGTGGGTGCAAACCCTTTGATTGACAGGTCAACACTAAGTGTCTGGGGTGTAATAAGTTTGTACACATATATACATATGTGTGTATGCATGTATGTATATATGCACACATATGTATTTATATGTTTGTATGCATAGGTATATATGCATGCATATGATTGTATACATATGTATATATGTATCTGTATGCATGTGTATATATGGCATGTATAAATTTGCACATATATAGTGTGTGTATTCATTTTTGTGTGTGTTTGTGTGTAAATATGCAAAAACACGAACTATTTGAAATGCTACAAAGAGGGAAGCATTCTCCCTTTCCTCAGTCCTCAAGGTGCTCTCCCCAGAGTCCACTACTGTAGCAGTCACTTGTTTTCCCTTCAGACACTTCATAGTCTGTGTACATGTTTTTAAATGAGGAAAGCGAAATTCCTGGGGAAAAGCACAGTGACTTGCCTAAAGTAAGGTGACAATGATGGAGGCTGTCGTAGCTCTCATATACTCAGTCCAGTGCTCTTGTCTGAGAAAACTTTAATGGCCTTGCCTGGCTCAAGGGACTGGTCCAGCAATCTTATGTTGGTTGGATGCAGGCTCCAGAGCGCTGTGCAAACCGACAAAGACCTAAAAGTGGTGGGGTCCCGGGGTGGGAGGAGGAAAATCGCAGGACTTCACAAGAGCTCCTGAGACTAGATGACGTCACCCGCACAAATGCTTTCAAAACTGCCAAGCACACCCTCCCCCACCCCTACCCAATCCCTGTCTCTTGCCTTCTTAGCTAGATTGAACTAGGCATCGGGCAGGTCCTCGGAGTGTGATGCCTTCCCCTGCCTGGCCTTGACGTCTGCATTTGACGCAGTGTCTGACACTGGCCATCCCTGATGCCGTCCTCCCTAAACCAGTGAATGATGGCATTCCATTCATACTTCCTACGTATCCCAAATCTCCAGCCCCTGTTTGTGATTCTTTGTGTGTGTCTGGGCTCTGACAGTTTGCAAAGACCCCCTAAGTCCAGTGATTGTCATAGCAATAGATTATATGTAGGACAGTTCTGCAGTGAGTAAGGTAGCACAGTGGGAGAGTCATGAGCGTTAAAGACACAAACTCAGTCTCTGGTTCCATCGCCATTACAACTGACAAACACTGGGCAAATCACAGAACTTCTGTAAAATTCAGTTTCTGTCTGTTAAAAGAGAGTGATCATATCTACTTCTCAAACTTTTTTGAGGATTAAGTAATGCAAGGAACTTGTATTGTGTCTAACATACAGTGAATGTTCCATAAATAATGAAGACTATTATCTTCTCCTTCAATTTTATTTATTGTTCAGTCTCATTTAGTAGAACATAAGCCCCTGGTGGCCAGAGACCACATCATTTAATAGATATTTTTATCTCCAGACTCAAACACTGTGCCTGGCAACGCGGTAAATTGAATAAGCATTCACTAAAAGAAAGAATGAATGGAAGGGTGAACAAATAGCACTTCCCGTTAATAACTGTTAGCTCAGTCTGAACTGAAACTCTTGATTTTGGTCTTGGAGAAGGATAGATGGCATTTGAAGCTAGAGCAAAAGCAAGTGAGTATGAGGACCAGGGTCTCTGGGAAATCCATGTGTTTGGAATAGAAGATTGATACTCACCACTCATGAGGGAGATGTTGCAGATGACAACGTCCCACACAGAGCAGGTCCTCAATATACGTTTGATAAACAACGCTGAGAGTAAACACACCGCAGAGTGCTGAAAAAGTCTGAGGTGATCACAGCAATTTTGTCAAATTCATTCGAAATACTCATTTGGGAAAGCCACAAAATGGGCTCACTTGGTGTCACTCCCTAGGTCCCCCACGAGGCTGACACAGAGCTCCTGCTAAGTAAGTGGAGCAGTGATCAGACAAACAGAGGTGCAGGGATTGCAGCTAAAACTGGCCAAGGAATGTGCCTGCCTTTGGGTCTTGTACAATATCAAGCATGCTGCAGCTTGCTTTCCACGTCTTTACCTGTTCTCCCTGCACAAATTGAGCAAATTGAGGTGGCAATAAATGGCTGAAAGGTACCAAATTGCATTTTCTTCAGTTTACTGAATTAAAGTTTCTCTCCCAGCAAACGAAACTAGGGGGAGTCCAAGCAAGCATTGTCCCCAGGGGAATTAATGATGCACTCTTTGCAAATCAGGCACTACACATGGGTATTTTTTGTGCTGCTTGGATATGGGTGGGGGGAGGGGCACGACGGGAAGGATGGGAGAAGACAGAAGATGTTGCTGCAAACGAGGCCACTATTGCCCAACCCCCGAGTCTATGTCTCTACCATGACTCACCTCTTCTTTAACAACGTTATTTGTAATCACACCTGCCATTTATTGAGCAAGTGCCAGGAATTGTGCTAAGCACATTACACATATTATTTAATTAAATCTCCATAAGCAACCCATAAGGAATACATTATCAACCTCCAGGTAACAGATAAAGAAACTTTAAAATCAGAGAGGCCCATTAACTTGCCTGGTGCCACATTGTAAATGGATGATGAACTGCGATTCAAACAGGGGTCTCTGTGATTCCAAAGCATGTGTCTTAATCCTTTCACTCCATTTCTTCCTACCACAAAGCCTGTTACGAGGTCCTGCTTCAGGGCAGACTGAGGGTGTTTGCTCAATAATGAAACAAACAGACGACAGGGAGGAATTGTTTGTCTATATCCTATTTTGTAGCCTCAGCAAATTTGAAGCAGCTTTCAAAAATATCTGCAATGAAATTGAAAACTACAAATACAGGCAAAACAGAAGGTCCAGACCAAAGTTAAAAAACGCTGAAACCTGGATATGCAGGATGCAGCATATAAAAGTTATTAAATTTAAACAGGAAAATCAAGTTTGAGCATCCTGTCTGCTGAAGCACAAAGTAAAACATAATTGGTTGCTTGATGTCCAGTATTTATAAAGAAAACGCATACCAATTCTTCAGAGGAAGCAAAAGCTTATTATCCTGTAAACTTGTGAATTTATCACGTGTCAGTCACAAAGCTGGGAGCGAGGAGTGTGGTGGGAAATAGAGCAAGCATGATGCTTGCCTCTTAAAGCCTACAGCCTAGTGGAAAGACAGCCCTAAAAAAACACAATCAAAATTTCAATTATTCAAAGGGGTGCTGGGTGTCAAGAAAATAGGACTACCTAACTCAGTCTTGGGAGGAGCAAAGATTTCCCAGTGAAAGTGATATTTAAGCAGAGGGAGAATGGTATTTAAGTAGCAGTGAAAGATGAATATTAGTTAGACAGATAAAAGATAAGGACTTGGGGTGTGAGGCAAGGAGAATGTGGCTGACAGAAGAATGGCATTTGCAAATGCCCAGGAGTGAGAGTATGTTATGCTCAAGAATGAGAGATGTCCACTGTGGCTGTAACAGAGTAAGAGACAGAAGGAGAGATGAGGTTAGGACACAGATAGCCAGGTCATTCTGGGGCCAGTTCATGCCAGCTGGTAAGAGCCCATTGTGCATATCTCTTCCAACTACAGTAGTAGCTTAAGATCAGCCAAGGGCCAGGTGCGGTGGCTCCCACCTATAATCCTAGCACTTTGGGAGGCTGAGGCAGGAGGATCGCTTGAGGCCAGGAGTTCGAGACCAGCCTGGGCAATATAGCAAAGCCTCATGGCTACCAAAAAAAAAAAAAAATGAGCCGGGTGTGGTGGCATATGCCTGTAGTCCCAGCTACTCAGGAGGCTGAGGCAGGAGGATTGCTTGAACCCAGGAGTCTGAGGTTGCAATGAGCTATGATCACACCACTGCACTCTAGCCTAGACAACAAAGACCCAGTCTTACAAAAACAAAACAAAACAAAATATATATATATATATATATATATAGAGAGAGAGAGAGAGAGAGAGAGAGATTCAGCCATGGTGGGAAGATTTATATCAAAGAAATTGACAAACATGCAAGACTATTTCCTCCATCAGCATTTGCCCTTTCACTGCTGCGTATGTCTGTATTTCCTGATGGCAGTTCTGCCAGGAAGTACCTTGGAGGGGGAATCACCTGAAACTGAGATCAGAGAAGACTTCTTGGAAGAGGTGGCATTTGGGCTGATGATAACAGTGAGCTAAAGTCTAATCCAGCAGGTTGGGATACTGAATCCAGAGAGGCAGGCAGCAGCCAGCAAGTGGTGGGGAAGCAAAAATGATTAACCTTAGAGAGAGGCACTGTGGACAGAGAGAGTATCTGCTTAGCTATAAGAAAATAGCAGTAGAGTATTCAAAAACCAGTCCGTATCAGGGGACTCCGCAGGCAGTTACCACTAACCAGTCAGCAATCTAATATTCCAGAAAAGGGATCTGATCCCTTGAAAAAGGAGGCAGGAATCTGAGACACCAACAGAGTCTCAGTCTTGCAGAAATGTCAAGAGGGGCAGGTAATTTCATTAAGGACCCAGGGATATAGAACCCCAGGAGAGAATCTTCCCCTCAGGAAAACACAGGAGCCCAGCAGCTAGGTCATAAGGGGACAAGCACATGGCCTTGCTGGATGCGGTATGCCCTGCCTGCCGTTCTGCATCACCTTTGTGACGTATCAAATAGGTTGGAGCTGAGGCTGCATGGGAGCCTCCGGCCGTCCCAGGTGTGTGGAGAAAGGAGGCCAAAGCAGAAGTAGGCCAGGATTTGGAGACGTGAGGGTACAGATGACCAGAGGAGCAAAGTGGTGGAGGTAGGAAGGGGCAGGGGAAACAGCAAAGCAGTTTCACATGAAGAAAAATGGCACTTCTAGGAGATAATGTTGGAAAGGTTAATTAGGGCCAAGATGTTAAGTGCCTTAAATACTTGGCTAAGATGATTTGACTTTATCCAGCAGACAGTGGGAGCTGTTCCAAGTGTACAAGCAGGGCCATTAATGACGTGTCCAGAGCCACACTTTGAGACTAACCTGGTGCTAATGCAGATATTTGGAGATGGACAGCAGAGAAGCCTGGGTCCTGTACTCCTGCAGAACTCAAGCAGCACCGCACTCACAGAATGCACTCCGAAAACGTGGTGGGGAAAACAGCATTTGAGCTTGATGAGCACCATTCCTCACTATTTTAAATCCTTTTCCTCTTCTCAAATACGCTTCCCCTGTCCCAACCCATCTGCAAACTGATTGAATTCCTTCTCTCTTTTGGAAGACTGTTTTATGAGAAACTAATGCCCTGGAAAGTTTGACTGCCTTATAGTTCCCTGCAAAGTTTTAAATTTTATTCTGTGTAAGTGTGACCATGATCTTTTCCAAAACACTTGTGCTATTTTCCATCTCCCTATCTTAAACTGAGACAATATGTTGGAGGTAAGGTTATTAATTTGACAAAGGACCCTACTCATTCCCTCTAAAATGCTATATGAAACATCCTATTAAAATTTCACTAAAAAACAAAACAAACAAAAAAAAAACTATAAGAAACTTGACCTCAAAACTCTGTCCTTGGCAAATTTAGACCTCAGCACCTTGGAGATACTCTCGTAAAATGGAGCACTGATGACCGTAGCAGTATTTCTACATTCGAGTCAGAAGATCTGGATTTAAATTTTGACTCTGCCACTTCATAGTTGTGTGATTTTAGGCAGGTCACACAGCCACTATGAGCCTCAGTTTCTTCTTCTGTAAAATGGGAGTGATTATCTCTGCCTTGCCTAAGAACATTATTGTGAGGGTCAAATGAGATAATGCACAAGAAAACTATTTTTTAACTGTAAAACACTGCTCAAATGACAAGGAGTGATTTCATCATCACTGGCTCCTTTTCCTTGGGGGTTTCCATGCACTTCCAAGCCCAAACGAGAAGCCCCCCACAGCACAGAGTGCGTTTACACTCATCGGATAGGTAGTTGACCTTCTTGCTGTCAGCGGGGAACCCATAATTGTCCTCTCCTTCTGCACAGACTGGT